>JAUBOC010000089.1:17620686-17631017 GCA_032275365.1 Anablepsoides cearensis | reverse complement strand
TTTGCAACATGTTATCATTGTTATCTTTCCAAAAATGCATTCATGTTTATTACAAAAAATTGATGTCACAGGCACTTCAACTCTGTGGGAATGCAAAATTTTTCAGTTCCTTCATAGTCCACCTCCACCACAGGGCCTTTCAACCCAGTTATTTCTAACCATTGAGAGGATGCCATAATATATAGATCAGATTTTCCAGTCTGATGAGACCTGATGTCTTTGACACTGTAATTGTAAAGTCAGTATTTGCTGGCAGACTCATTAGTGGATATGTTATCAATGTTATCTTTCCAAAAATGCATTCATGTTTATTACAAAAATTTGATGTCACAGGCACTTTAACTCATATATACATAACTATTTCCCTCACTGTAAAAGCATCTGATTTTCTTCAAGCTGCCCACACCTCACTTAAATATGCATGCTGACTACTAGAAATTTGGAAATCAGCCAACAATGTATATCATGATATGTGTGTTACTTCAGGGCAGCAGCAGTAAGTCTAACATCAAGTTGACCTCTGATCCTCTTGACCTCTGGTCAACCCTGAAAACAGAAAAAAAGAAAAAAAAAACAAATTAGTTTACTGTGACAATTGGCTGTCATCTGTTCTTTCAAGCTAAAAATGAACACATCTGATTTATCCCCTTTGATTTTTGACTTTTCTAAATGAGTTTCTGCGTGTGTTTTTTTTTTTTGCATCTGTGGAAAAAATAATTCAGAACAATGGAAAATGAAAAAAAAGTTGATAGAGAGGCCACATGCCCTCAAGCTGTTGACAAAAAAGTTTTCCCAATTGAGAAGAATTATCTTTTTTTTTTTTCCCTCTCGCTTCCATCTAAATTCATGAGAAAGAGATATGAAGTGAATTGGCCTTTTCTCTCCATGTTTATGGAGTGTGAACAGTGATTAGCATTTATATTCGATTGGGAGGAAGGCTGGACTGCTGAGTTACAGCGCGCTGCGGCCTCACAGGGGACACGAGGGGTTCAACAGAAAAAACAGTTGTGTATGTAATGAAGGAAATGTCTTGTTGCTTCTAAAGCTGCTGGACACTTTTCTTCCTGACTCTGTGTTATTTTAACTCTTCCGGATAAGCTGTGGCCTTATAGAGAGAAAACATGTGCTCATTCTGTGCTTGTGTGCATCTTCTTGTGTTTGATCGAAAGCGCTATCACACTTTCCCCTTATTTGTGCCACTTGTGAAAGAAATGTGAAGCTCACCTCACACTTTGACCACACACACACACACACACACCACCCCCTCCCACTTTTGGTCTCGTCTCCACTGAGCTGCTACGCCCCTTCGGACCACACTAGAGCCCAGACTCACACTTCCTGAGCCACCTTGGAAACTTTCCTGGCTGCGATTCCTCATTTCTTAGCCAAGATTCCACACTGTGCCCTCAATCCATACCACTGCCCTGTGTCTGTGTATCTGTGTGTGTTTGTTGGTGCGTGTGAAAGAGAGGGAAACTGACAAGTGGAATGCATTGCATCCAACTACTGTACATTGTAAAGACCTGTATCTTGTTTGAGCCGTGAGACTCCGAAAGTCACATTTCTCCATGTGTCCTTTTCTGCAGACAGCTGATGGAGAATCAGATTACAGTGATCGAGCGGGGGGCTTTTGATGACATGAAGGAGCTGGAGCGGCTGTAAGTAACACCTAGGGTTTTCTGCAAACCGGCTGCCATTTTTTTTTAATCTTGAATTTGATCTTGAAAGAAGAAAAAAAAAACACCCCCTGCTGATATGTTTTTAGTGCTCGTATTAGATGTGGGTAATGAGATTAACAGTAGGAACCGTTTGTGTCAGGACTGAGGCACTCCCCTGTCAATCCATTGTGGTTGGATTGTTCTTGAGCGGGTACAGTTTGGGCCGGGAGTGTTTTTTTATTAGCTTTGCCTGACAGGAATGCCCTCAGCGGGATGTGTGGGCTTAAAAGGCCTTCCACACCGCAAACCGTGGCTCATCTGGACAGCACCAGGACTCCTCGACAGCTTGTAAAGCTGCTGGGAAAAACACATAGACAAACACTATCAACCACACCTCAACCAGCTCATTAGTAAGTCAGTGGTTGTAGCCACATGTGAACCTGCACAGCAGATGACTTTATGGACTCGCTCTCGAGTGTGGGACATAGTGGTTAACACATAAAAAAAAAATTGCCTCTGATCCGAAACCAGCATTTACCAGCTATGTTACCAGTAAGACCGTGCCCAGTTCTCTTTTTCTTTTTTACCATTTCAAGCATCCCCGAATTTTGGGCAGACGATTTTATCTGCCAGACCAATGTGGAAATAAGATGGCACATTTCTTGTAAGTGTAAAAACCACTAACCCACCAGCAGGTACAGCTCAGTGTGAATACAGTAACAGTTCACAGTTTATGTATAATATTCACTGGATCTCCATTTCAGCCAGCGTAGCACTCTTTTCAGTATATACAGTGAGGGGCACAAGTCCCAACATCTGTCTGAATTTGTCTGAAGGCATGGCAGGGGCCCGCCTATCACATTTGCTACCTCTCTCTCTCTGCCAGTGCATACGCTCCTGTTTGCCTCCAAAGGGCCTTTCAGAGTGGGTAGAGTTGTGGTTTCCAAAAGATTAGCAACAGTCTGTTCCTCATTGACTTGATTGTTGTATTTGCATAAAGCCTGCCAGTCTTGGATGTTATTTGTTTGACGGAGTCCACGTTGCCAGCAAGCAGTTCTGTCGGTGCTTTCTTGGGCTTTAACTTGCTCAACACTTTTCTTTTGTTTTGACAATTTGCTCCAGTCCAAAATGTGTCAATATTTACATGACTGCGAGATGAAATATTTAATTTAAATGGAAATGCAGTTGTGTTTTTTTTTCTTTCTGTTGATCTGGGGAAAGTCGACAGAATACTGAATTCCACAAGGCGCAGCGTTGCAATTTGACTGTACGAAGACAATTTACGACACCGTTTCTGAGAAGCAGATTAATTCTCCTGAACCTACAGTTGGATATTTATGTGACATTCAGAGCACACCGAAACACAACAGCCTGTGGCCAAACTGATTCTTTGGCACCTAGAGTAATCTGTTCGCAGCCTGCTTACTCATAAGGACACACATGCAAACTCACTGGCTAATCGAACCTTTTCTTTGCTGCAGGCGGCTGAACCGTAATCAACTGCAACAGCTTCCAGAGCTGCTGTTTCAGAAAAACCCTGCTTTGTCTCGACTGTAAGTACATTTGCTTTTTTATATTAATATTTACATATATCCAATGAGTTGTGCAGGTACTTTCTCCTTTCTGTCAGCACATATGTCATCTCTCTTTGTCTTTTCTTTTTTACGAAACCCCAACCTGTTGCTTGGATATGTAGGTCTGATGAATGTTGGCCGCAGGTCGATTTGATTTAAACACAATTAAAGAACAATTAGGATTCAGTTTCACTTGCTAGAAGAGACTCATTGAAGGTTATTAGAGTGTCGGGTCTTGTTAAGAGTAAATGAATTGCTCTTTGGACATTGTTGGACCTTCTTGCCAAATCATCTGCGATTTCTCCGGTTTAGTCATGAGAATCATTGGTAACAGGGCACTGATGTGACACGAGCTAAGGGATGCATTACTCTAAATGACTTTGAACTGAGTTCCAGGTGAAAAACTGTCTGTGTTACTTAAAGAGGTCATTTTACATCAAATCCCCGAAGCTCACTCCGGCAGTAGAATCCATCTCTATCACACGAATGAAATATGTCGTTGGAGTTTTTGTGTCATTCAAAGAGCGATTCCATGCTGTCACACACCCACACATCATTCCAATTATTCACCTCATGCAGTGAGACGGTCCCAAAGAAATGCTAAAATTTAATTTCCATTCGTAGCAAGGCTCGACGTTTCTTTTTCTTTCTTTTTGGATAATCAGTGTCCTTTTTACGGGCTGATCATTCCAGCTCCCTTTTCAGTTCAGATTACCTGGAGCATCTGGGAATAATGAAACAGCAGGACATGGAAAAATCATTTCCCTCCTGCCTATCTTCATAGTAGTTCTACCAACCAATGACCCATGCCTCAGCGCTCCATCTGTTTGTCCTTTTGTTTGATGTTCAACACCATCTTGAATCTATCCGTCACTTCCTTGCAACTACCCTCACCCGTCAACCGACATTATGCCAAAAGCAGTCGCTAAAACCTAAAGCCCGTGCCCTCTTCCTTTAGGGCGGGTTTAACCGTCTCGAGACTCGCAAACACCGAGCTGCAACGAGGTATCTGTCTAGCAGAAAGAGATGCAGAGCAGGCCGAAACCCTTCCAGACCAGCGGATAGCCTTGAAAAAGTGTTATTATCCCATCTGGAGTTGGCTTTGCCAGCAGCCAAAGAACTGCGCTTTTGCAGTTCCACTCTTTTATCCAGTCAAACTTTATAGCCACTATTTAAAGCCCAGAACTGGCTTTTCTGCCACTATTTGGCAAAATACATGTTTTAAATTGCTCAACTGTGTCTGTGTTTATCTTCATTTGTTCATCTTTGGCTGGAAAACAGAGGAGCTTCCCAAGTGCCAGACATCTAACAGTTTAAACGAATGTAATATCAACAGTCGTGAAATTAACAATAATTCAGTTTTATGGTGATTGATTGACAGGCAGTAGTTTGCCAAAGAGTTCTAGTTCTTTTTAAGCAGCAGCAGAAAACCAAGTTCTTTCCCAAGGTGTTTCTCAAATCCAGGCCGGTGTGTCTGAGTCGCACCTGGGCTTCTGGTTAAAGTCCGATATGATTAAGTTACAGCCTTGTCTTGCTCCTGCCAGCAGTTTCTGATGGACTTTAAAGGTTTTCATCTTCGAGAGGAAGAGTTCTGCAGCTTTTTTTTTGTTGTGTGCATTTGTGTTAGTGTGTCTGAGAACAGCAGCAAAGAGGGAAGGGATACACAGAGAGCGAGTCTGTTTTTGTGCGCTTTTGCACTTGCTCAAAGAGCTCACAGGGGCTTAGTGGGTTATGCCTTTATGATCCCAACAAGTAAGGTTAATGTGAAAGCCCACTGCCCTCAGGTGGAGCACTTCCCCAGATGTTTTTTTTTCTTTTCCTGGAGCCAGGATTAATTGCTCCCCTTCTCCATTTTTTTGTACTTTTACACCCTCTCTCTCTCTCTCCTACTCCATTTTTTGTCCTCATTTTAAAGCAACGGTTTTCAGGGAGAACTTATTCAACAAAGTAGTTATTTGTCAAAAACATCCCGCTGAGAAGAGAAACAGAAAGAAGGGCAAAGGGCACAGACGAGCGAGGGATCGCAGATTATGAGATTGTCTTTCATTAAACTTTAAAAGGCAAAGCTACTGAGTTAATAAAAGGCTAGTGGTGAAATGAGCAGCAAGTTGTTGTTTTGTGGGGAGTTTTTAAACACGTCCCATGCAGTCATTAAGCTATCAGCCTAATGAGTTTTTGCTACAGAAGGAAGATGAAGAATTAATGAAGGTGTGCTTTCTGGAACACTAAAGAAGGGCCTCTATAAAATTCAGCAAGAAAATTTTTATCTATTTATTTTTATTATTTTTTTACAGGTTTGTTGAAGCTTAATAATTTGGAGTACAAGTTCTGTCTATCTTTAATACAAGAGGATTCAAATGCACAAAATGTATTGCAGAGGGTATACTTGCTTTGTGCAGAGACACTGATGCATGAGCGGCAGAGGGAAGATAATTGGAATTGATTGGAGATGATTAGAGATAGTTAGAGTTAGTTAAAGCCGCCCGTGATGGATGGCATCAACAGGGAGGCATGGGAAAGGTGTCGGGGAGGAGAGAGCTGCTGAGAACAATAACAGTGAAAATAGAGTTGCATTCATCACCGCTAACGACCTGTTGGCCCCGCCTCACCACCGCTGACTTCTCCTCATCCCACTTCCACTGCGCTTACAGATCTGTAATCTGCTCATCTATGGTTGTAATTAGTGTCTTGTCGCGGTGGGAGAGCTGGCGGAAGGAAGAACTGTGGGATGGAGGGAAAAAGGTGAGCAGACTTGGAGGAGTGGAGAGCAGTTAGCCTGATAGCTGCCCCTAGGGAATAGCATCTGGTTGCTGCTCAGGATGGAAGTTTGGGGGTGGAGGAGGTAAAGGGGTATTTTGCGGTTTCTGATTACCGAGTTGCTCCTTTCCACCACAAACAAACACAGGCAACAACACAGGTTTATTGACAAGGTTTTTTTTTTTTGGCTTTCATTAATGGCCAACATAGCTTAAAGGGATGGTTAGGAGAGGATTTCCCTTGTTTTTCTCCCCGGGAGGTATAAAGAAGGGTGTGGTAATACCTGCGCTACAGGGGAGCTGAGGAAATCCTGGCAAAGGCTTGGAGGTGGAGGGGGGGGGGTCTCATCCTTCTTGGAGATCCTTCATTTTTTAGATCCAAGTTAATGCCTGGCAACAGGTTTCCCCATGTACACAAACCCAAAACACACACAATAAAATACTGGTTGAGACACAAATATATGCACACACACAGAAGAGAGAGCAAAGAAGAGGTAAAATGCAAATAATAATAATTAGATTCGAACACACACACACACAGAATAAGGCTATAATTACATGTATGTGTGCTAATGTGCGGATGGTTTGCACGCACAAGAGATTACACTCTTTCTGTGGCTTTGACTGTAGATAAAAGTGTTTTAGGCTGTGTGTCGATGCAAAGCTGCTTCCTCTGTGTTTGTTTTGAAGGGATGCTCTGTTTTGTGTTTGTTGATCACTTGATGCTTAGGGAACAGCAGCTCAGTGTGAGAAGAAAGAAGCATATCAGGGTGGAGGTCTAGAATAAATAATGGGGACTATCATTAAACCTATATATCATCTCTCTGTCACAGTATTATTGTTTTTCAGTTTATCTGTAATCAGAATGTTCTTTTTGACCATCAGATTGATTTGCTTAAAAACTGAGTTGTGTTTCAGGATCAGATTAGCTGTTTTGACTTTTATTATATTATTACTTAAAAGACTGATGTGAACGAGTTTTTTTAATGTCCATAACTGCTTTTAAACGTTTCTGTGCACATCTGTCAGGCTGGTGATACTCTAAACTGGTCTTGTCATTTCCCTTTCTTTGTCTATGCTGATGAATGACCCGCCTCGGTAGATCTCCCCCCGTTTTGAGCACAGTTTGGGCCCCCACTTGGCAGGCGTCCCCATGGCAACCCATCATCATCAGGAGGTCTCTGTGCCATCAGTGGCAGACATCCTGATTTCTTGACTGTAATTTGTCTGGTACTTCATAAACACTGACATCTCAGACCTTAATGAGTTCAGCTATAGCCACAGATGCTGTGAATGCAACAAACAAACAAAATGCCCTCTTAAGCACTATTAACTACCTTTTTTTTTACTAGTAATAATTCTTTTCATTATAGTATATTTTTTCTGACACACTTTTAATTTGATGTATCAAAATTTGTGTGTATATAAATCAAAAAGTGTGGTTCTTTTACAACAGAAAATATAGTGATGTGTCATTTTTTTCACAATCCAGTATCATCTAAAACATCTAAAAACCCAACACTTCACATAAAAATTCAAATCTGCCAGTTTTGTTATTTAGGGCAGAGGTTTTCAAACCGGGGTCCGCGAGCTGTATCTTGGGGGGGTCCTCAAAAATTTGGTTTTTATTTTAAAAGTAGGCATATGGGGAGCAATGCACAAGTAAAACAAAAACTAAACCAAACAAAAAATATACTATTTCCATGAAATTCAAGGGTTAAAATCACAGTAAATTTTAAAACTGCATGGGTAATTTTCACCCTTGTAAGGGGTCCCCAGACCCAAAAAGTTTGAGATCCCCTTATTTAGGGTGATTTTAAGACATGCATAAGGAATCAAAGTCACAGATTCTCACTGTTGTTTCTGTTCTTCCTGAAATCTGTTTCCCATAAAGACGAGGTGAGTTTATCAGTGCTGACTCAGTGACGTTTCAGAACACTTGATATTTCTGGTTCACTTCCAGTAGTGCTGTGTTGCTGCAGATAACAATCATGGAGTAACTTGCTGTCATTCATCTGTAGCTTCTTTTTAAGCAGGTCAGTTTTTGTTTTTTATTAAAATTGTGCAGTTATGTGAGAGAAGTGTTGGTTTATGGAATTTTTACGTCCAGTTGAAGAGTTTGCCAATTCGCTAGAATAATGAGCAAAACCCTGCTTTAAATAAAACTGTTCTTTTTTTTCATTGTGGGTCAGTTGAAAGTCACAGACATTTCTTCCAGTGCCAATAAGCATATTTGTATAAAAAAAATTAGAACCTCTTTTTTTTTTTTTTTTTTTTCCCCAGCAGTGCTTCTTAAATTTTGCACAGGCAAGCAAATTATTAAACATTTGCTTTCCTGTGTGCCACTTAAATTAAGAGAAAGTTGTTTTGCTTTTTCTTCCCTTTGGCAGAACTTACTCCTGAAGTTCTAACTTAAATGAAATAACAAGTAGAGTTTGGAATTTATTTTTTGAATTGGTATGACCTTAGTGGGCAACCAAAAAATATCTGGTAACTCTTTGCCCAAGGCCTCTGCTCTGCCCTTGCCCTTGTCAGCTGGTAAAAGTGGCTTTTATGGGTTGTCACTGTTTTCTTTACGAGTCAGACCGTGTGTGAGACAGAAATGCAGACCAAACCATGTGAGGAGAGCGGAAGCCAAAAGGGGGTAATTTGAAAACCACTCTGCCATCTGAAATATTCACCACCGCTCACAATTGGAGTTAAAAAAAAAAGAGGCCAAAGGATCAGAGGAGGAACAAAGGTAAAGAGGAAGAGGGGAACAGGTCAGAGGTGCAAAGGAGGGGAGAAACGATGCAGCAGAGCCGAGAGGAAACAGTGTTTATGTTTCCTAATGATGTGATGTCCTTCCTCATGAATAATTGAATGGATTTATTGTGGCTTGTTAAAAATTCACACTAAAGCTCCAAGACGTCAGTGGTCTGTGTGTACTTGTGTCTAGTATCTGGTGCACACTCCTCTACATACATCGAAAGCTCTAAACATTCATTAAAGTGCGCGTTCACGAGCAGAAACACTAGCTCTGCCTCGATGACCGTCTCCATCATGAATGTGTGCGTTCCTGTGAGCGTCGTCCCGCTTGAGACCCGTCTGGTCATTATGAATTGATACGGCATGAATAAGACATCACAGTGTGGTCTAGATCCGTCATGAGTATACACACACAGGGAATTCACTGCTGCCGAAGGAGACCCCCCCCCCCCCCGTCTTCCTCTCAGCGCGGCTCCCAACAGTTTGCCTCTGTGACGGCTGGCTGTGCCGCCTCCAGATTGGAATTGACACAAACGGGGAGAAAAAAAGTCTACCCTTGTGTCCTCACACGCACACTCACACACGCACTGGCTCCTTGAGATCTAAAAGCAGGGGTTTGAGGAATGCTGCAGTCCCGTTCCAGGAATAACAGCCAGTGTGGTGTTTGTTAGGCCGGGCCAACTTGGGTATATTTGAGCACATGCTTAGTGGCCATATGTCCACATACACTCAAGAGGTACATGCAGCATGAATGCAGTAATCAGAATAAGATACTTGGCTTGTTTAACTCCCTACCTTGGGTGTTTTTTTTTCTCACTCCCATCTCATCATTTCAAAATCTGGGGTTTCAATCATCCCTATCAGATCTGGATCGTCATGTGGAAGTGCTGTGTGTGTGTGAGGGACTTTGCAGCAGGATTACTGTATTTGTGTGTAATCTCTAGTTATGAGCTGTTAGGGTCTGGACTGTAGACTCTGGAGCTCAGCTCTGGAAGCAACCCAAGCAGACCCAAACACAGCCTCTCATCTCATGGGTGTGGAGGGGAGAGCAAGGGGATGAGGAGTGGGTTGGGGGGTAAAAAGTCCTTCCTAACATCCTGCAAGGCAGGAAGACACACAAAACTACCCCCACATGTCCGTTGAACCCACACACTTACAGTAAATGAGTATTCTAGCCTGACCTCTTAGCCTCGGGTTCTGTGCCTGATAAAGATTTACAAACAAACAAACAAACTGCAGGGCAAGTCATACCCACACGTGTACACACACACACACACACACACAACAAAATGCCAAAGAGCACATACCCCCACTACCACCTCTCCTCCTGAATATCTGTTGTTGTTGCAGCCACGGCTCTGTGGGGCTCAAACTCTGACTGTTTACTATTTCTGAACAGGCGGAAGACACGGACAAAAAACAAAGAAAAAGAGTTTGCAGTTGAAAAAGTTCCTTATTTTTTAAACAAAATTTGATCCCATTGCTTGGGAAAGTGTGGTGTAATGGATGGAAAGAGATTTTTGGATTTTTACTTGTGTGTGTGTGTGTGTGTGTGTGTGTGTGTGTGTGTGTGTGTGTGTGTGTGTGTGTATTTA
>JAUBOC010000089.1:17607048-17619560 GCA_032275365.1 Anablepsoides cearensis | reverse complement strand
ATGTCACTTCCTGTTTCACTTTGACTGAGGCAAATTCAAAGAAAAATAGGCCAGTTATGTGACAAAATGGGTAAAATTATGTGTACTGTGCCAATTTTCTTAAGTATAAAGATGTTTTCTTTGACTTTTTGTATTTGAAGGATAGACATGTCACAGGCACTTTAGTGTCACTTCCTGTTTCACTTTAGCTGAGCCAAATTCAAAAGAAAGTAAGCCAATTATGTGACATAATGAGTAAAATCATGTGTATAATGCCAAGTTCCTTAAATATAAATATATTTTCTTTGACTTTTTGTATTTCATGGATATGCATGTCACAGGCACTTTAGGGCTTCAAAAATTTGAAAGGCAATCAAATATTTACTGCATTTTAGATCAAAAAAGCCAAATATTTATTTGAAATTTTCATAGTTTTTGTAAATAATTCACATATACTCAAATAAAACATGAGCAAATGTGCGATCAACATTCAAATCAGTTACTGCAGCGAGTGAAACTGAACAACAGTCCTGGACTTTCTAGGAATTACACCGACTGTCAGGTAAACAAGTGTTATTCTGAGTGTTTTCAACATTTCACACAAACCCTTTCAAATAAACATGAGTTTGTTTACTCATAGTTTGGTTAACTCCTGTTGTGAGTCATGTGCAAATGTTTATTTTCTCCGCAGAATTTAAACAGAAAAGAAATGTACGGCACCTGGGAAACACTCATTCCTTTCAAACTGTTTGAAATGTTTGATTCAAGTTAAACCGTCTGTCACAAGCCTTTTATACCATCCACTCTTCCCTCAGCTGTCTGTCTCCATCAGAAATCAAATAACACTTGCCTGCTTTGGTTAGAGAGCTGCCTACATTTTTGTAAAAAGACATTTTTGGCGTCACGGGGTCAGTGAGCGAAGCAAAAAGGAAAATCTCAATTCCAGCACAAATGCCATTTCTGTTTCCAATATTGCTTCTCTCACACAACACTCTCCCGCTGATATCGCTGCACGCAGTTTTGATTTCATTAGTGTATATGTGTGTTGTGAAGACATTTTTTTTTCTTTAGTGAGAAACAGTATGGGGTTCTGTGCAGGGTGGTGTCTTTTCCTTCTTAGATTTGTTCAGTTTAACAAGGAACCGCTGGGGGACAGAATCGATTTCTCCTCCCTGCTGTTCCAGCCATGAGCGCACGCGCACGTGCACACGCTTGCCACACCCAAACGGAGCTTCCTGAAATGAGTGTTACAATCTGAGATGCTGCCAGACCACTCAGACACCTCCAAAGAGAGCAAAGATGGGGAAAAGCACTGAGTATTGATTGAGAAGGAGGAAGGCACAGCTGGAAGGATGAAGGGACGAAAAGCCAAGCAGTGAAGGAATAATAAAAGTGGAACCAAAAAGGAGGATAATGAATTTTTGTGGCATTTAATTAAATGGATATTTAGCTCAAGATTTTTCCTTTTTACATTATGGACTAAAAAAAATGTTCTTTTGGAGTTGGCAGAGAAAATTTAGGGGGAAAAAAGAGGGAGCAGAGAAGAAAGATTAGCCTCTTCTAAAGACTTTAAAAGGATTCTCATCTCCTCTCATCTATGTGACTTTGCTGGGAGACGGCGAGGCAGAGAGAGTCGGGGGGGCACCTGCAGGAGAGCATCAAGCCAAAGGACCCATTATCACTTCAAAGCCGGACTCCACTGGAAAAGGCCTGGGTGACACAGGGGCCCTACAGAGGAGGAAACTGTGCACAGAGATAGCAGCAGAAGGCCTCCTCCCTCTGTCAGCTTTCCTTCAGTCATCTCCCCACCTTCCTTTTTTTACTGTAGCTCACCTTCACCCTCTCATCTACCTTGTCCTATACCTACCTTATCACTTCCCTTTCCTCACCTTCAGATATTTCTTCTCATAGCTTATCTCTTTAACACCTGGCTGCTTGATTGGACAACCTAGTAAGAGAGCTCCTTTTGCCTTCTGGCAGAATTTCTCCATCTTCTGTGGCTTATAAAGAACCCAGGCAGTGGAAGGCCTGATGAGCCTCGGGCTGTCATAATGAGCTTGCACACCCTTTCATATGGAGATCAAGGTGAGGGCTGGAGGGGTCTCCTCAGGTCTGGTGTTATTGATATTACCCAGCACATGATTGTGGCTTGCAGAATAGAAGAACTCCAGCCCTGGCCAACCCTAGAGATGTGATCAGTTCCCACGAAGTCCAAACAGTCCACTAAGATACACAGAAAACTTTCAAAGGGTGTAAATTATAGCATTCCTCTGTCTAATACATTATACCAGAGACCTTTACTGATATTTGCAGGCCACAGAAGGTCGGATACCTTAAGCGGAGCAACACCTCAGGCCAAATATCAATAGCAGGCACACAGAATCGTTCAACATTTGTATTGGTACATCCTGCTTGCAGTGTGAGTGTGTCAACACTTAATAAATTCACTGTTTGAATTTATAGAGGGCAAAGAATGTGTGACAGAGAGATGTTTGAACACAGTCTGATGCTCTTTGATTGACTTCACCAGAAGCTACATTACTATTCCTTAAATCCTTCTTGCCCAGCCCCTTAAATCCTTCAGACTGTGTGTGTGAGAATCAATAAGCCACACACCATTATTGTCTCCTCTCCTTGACACCTTCATTAAACCAAAGGACAGGGATTATTTTTGTTTTGCAGATCAGGCATTTTTTCTGGCAACATAAAAATCTGTGTTGTCATCACAACTGGTTGAAATTTTTGAGTGACTGATTTAGTTGTTGCAAGTCGGAGAGTAGTAGGAATTCATCACCTGTTCATGTCGCTCAATAAGACTTTTAATTTGTAATGTTTTAAACAGGATAATAATACATGCTAGTTTTGTTTAGATTGTGCCAAAAAAAGCCTGAGCTACTCTGTCTATCATTCAAAGTGTCCCCTCACGAAAGAGAAAATAAACAATGGTTGCACTTAATGAAACTGTTCTGAAACGGAGAACTTCCCTTTCAAGTCTTATAAAGAGTTTTAACAGTCTGGTGACGACCAACCAACCACACTTCCCTTGCACTCTTTTATTTGTCTCAGTTTCTTTCCTTCCTTCTCGCTCAACACTCCTGTTCTTCCTCCTGAAAGTTAACACAAACATCCTTTGTCCTTGGCCATGTCTATTGACTAATCTAGAAAAGAAGGGGCATTTGACAAAAGTTTAGCTGACCGAAACTTTGGCTGAGGAGAACGACAGGAGCCACATTCAGCCATCAAAATGTGATAAATATTTTAAACAACAATTATGGGACTGTGATCTGGATCTGCTTTATTTATTTTTTTGTTGCATTTTTTTATACTTTTGGTTCTAAATGTTTTTTTTTTCTATAAAGACTGAAGTGGTTGAGGATTATTTGGCTGCTTGCTTCTGAAATCCTATTCACCTTTGTACCTGTGTTTTTAGATGGTTATACATCTATGTTAGCATCGTCTCTGATCTATCGAAGCCCATTTCCGCCATGAAAGAAAAAATAAAAGCCCAACAGGAAGTCATAATTTTGACTTTTAATTTAATTTACGTTTATTCTCGTAATTACGACTTAAAAAGTTGAAATTATGACTTTTATTCTCGTAATTACAACTTTTAAAGTCAAAATTATGACTTCCTATTGGGCTTTTATTTATTCTTTCATGGCGGAAATGGGCTTCGATACTGATCTGTGGATTATGAGCTGGGAAATTGATAAAACATGCAAAGTCAATATCTCAAGATCCATCAATTTGTAAAAAACCTTTGTTTATTTTATGGAAGTTTTTAATTGGTATTGGACTTTCCAGTATTTTTGCCTTTGATTTTATGACTTTGCTTTCAACCTTTTTTTGTACATTTAGTTGAGATGGAGGGAGACTTGGAGAGAAAAACTGTGGAAGTTTGGAGAGTGAAGTGAGCCGAGCTGAACGCAGACATCCAGCCGGGTTAGAAAAGCATTGCCTTGTTTCCCAGGCGGCACCTTCTTTGTGACACGGTTAAAGATGTGTCCTAACACCATTCCCATCACCCTTACTCCCCTCCTCTCCCCACCTTGGCTCCCATCCCTCCATCGCTCCCTCCATCCCTGAAGAATAGCCTGCTCTTTGCGCAACCCATTCCGTCTCCTTGGAGCTCATTGTTCCCCGGTTGCTAGGCGATAGCTGGGGGGCCCTCATTTGGTGGGGAGCCTGGGTATTTGGTACGGGGTCAGGGCTTACAGAGGTGACGTGAAGGTGGGTGTGCATGCATTGCCTATGTGTGACGAGAACACAACCTTGCATATATGTGTATGTGGGTGCATGTATAAGTGTGTATGTGTTTGGTTAAGGGTCAGGCGTGACAGCGCCGGTACAATGGCGTGGGGTGTGACCAACCCCTCCCTCACTATTTATTGGCCTATTCAATCACCAACTCCCCTGCTCCGAGCCAGGCTGGGCAAGGAGGCAGCGGAGGCTGTCAGTCAACGGGGGAGGGGGAGGGGCCGGGAGAAAACATAATTAATGTGTAACACAAGAGCTGCTGTAATGCTCTAAAGAGGAAATTAAAGAAACAAACAGCAATTACACCACACCGAATGGCCCACTGTCTTTGAAATGCCACGGCTGTTCCAGCCGCTCACACCTGCTCCGGCTTTCATCTCTCGCGGTTCTTCGCGCTCGTTTTCTCCGTCCCTTTTTTTCACTTAAACTGTTTTGTTTCTGTCGTTTCTTTAAAACACACACCAGGGGAGTGTTTCTTTGTCAAACGTCCTTCTAAATTCCAATCCCAAATTTTGAAACTAGCTGCAGCTGGCCTGGCCTTGGAGAGGCCTGGAGTGGCTTTCGAATCCTCCACTAAACACACACACACACACACACATAAACACACGAACAAATCAATGCTATTGTTGCAGACGCTTAAGCACCCATCAAGAGAGTGAAGAGTGGTGAAATGAGCAAAATGGAGAGGAACATTTTTAGAAAATGGACTGCATTTTAAAGTAAGCCCACCCTCTATTTCTGACACACTGGTTCTGCCTTTTCTCCATGGTCGACTTTACTGTCTCAACCTTACAGCACATATAACTTTGGTATTTCTTATATTCACCCATTTTCTTTGCTTTTGATCCTTCAGCCCCTAGCAAAACCATCAACAAGTGTTTAACCCCCAAATTAGACCTTATTAATGATGACTCATTGCCAGTGTCTGACTCATTATTGCATTTTTTTTTACATTTCAGCGCATGCTGCAGACAGTCCCCCCCTTCCTGTCTATCCCACTCCCTTTATCTTTCTTTTGCATCAAAGTTTATTACTCTTCTCTCAGCAGGAATGTGAGTAGCAACAAGCTGACATCCAAGTGGATTTGGCAAACGTATCCGCGGTTGCTGTGAACAAAAAGTCCTCCCTCGGGAATTTCTTCTATTTATTTATTCCCCCCCCCCCCTCCTGCAGCAACTGCATGTGTGTGTTCCTAAAGCAGCCATAGGAATGAAAAAAAAGAAAAATCATCACAAATTGCTAAGTAAATCATCGCTGCCTTGTGTTCACAGTTCTCAGAAGGAGTCAGAAAGAATGCGATGTCCTCACCTGTGTTGTAACCCGTTAGCTAGATACGGAGCGGATCCAACATGTCCGTGCAGAAAGAGAAGAGAAGAGGGTAATGCGGCAGAAAATAACTTTAGAAACTGTCAAATAAACTCTGAATCGGCATCTGCGATAAGAGTTTCCAGAGCGATCATTAAGTAAGTTAACGCACATTTATATTAATAGAATTCAAACTAAGGTATTCATTTCGCAGGTTGGTTGAGTTTAACCATTGGGCTGCACTGATGCGGTGTTGACCCTGGACCACAGCGTTGCACTGCCGTCAGCGAGGCTTTTGTTACCGGCGTAGTAACCTTTCTTTGTGCCTGTGTTTGAACTAGTAACCTTGCTTTGTGCTCCTGTGTGTATCAGGGTTGTAGTGTGACTCGCCGTCTCCATAAATCACTGTCAAATTCCAGTGGTACGAAACAAAGCTCTTGCCTGAAGCTGAGATAATGGGGTTGCTGGTCTGTGCGTGTACGCACACACATTAATGCGCTTCAAGCTCGCTGCCCTTCATTTACCAATCAGCACCTAGCAGAGTTTATGAAAATTCATTGAGTGTGAGATGAGCTTATTTTCCTCTCCTCACTCAGATGAATATTGCATGAAATGCAGCATTGGGTGACAAAACAGTCCTGTGATTTTCTGGTTTTATTTATTTATTTATTGTATTTTTAGGGGAACGGAAGGAAGAACAGAGGAGGTAGAGGGACACGGGCGAGGGAATGAGGTTGTTCGCTGGTGCGTGATGGAATAAACTGCCGAATTTCTGTCACCGCGTGTGTTATAGTGTGTGTGTGTGTGTGTGTGTGTGTGTGTGTGTCGCTCACAGGGGTTTAATAAATAAATGATGTTGGAAATGAGTGCAGCTCTCTCTAGACCATCTCCACTTCATGAGAAGAGCTTGTTTACAACTCCACACAAGACACACACCATGAGCTCACACACGCAGGCGACTTCTACGGCAACTGGGGCTCGGAAATCACATTGTGCTCTCCTTTCCAGTTTCACATCTGTCCCCGAGAACCTCCAAGTGTGTGTGTGTGTGTGTGTGTGTTCCTGCTCTCAGTCTCTTGTTGCGTTCCTATCTGAGCTCCTTCCCCGTCGACGGTGAGAGGATGGGAAGCATTACGGCGCAGGCCAAAGCAAACACTCTCACACATGCATATAAACACCTGCCTTGTGAGAGAGGCTGGAGAGCATTAGCAAGCTCAACAGAGCAAACATGGCGATAAAGGCGGGATTTGGGCAAACTCTAATGGAAGGAAGCAGTAGGGGATTTACCCCTGGTATCCCCCCGCAGGCCCGGGCACGACAGAAGCCCCCTAGTCTTGTAACCAAACAGTGTGTGGTGCTGACTCACAGTTCCTGTGTTTGCACTGTGGGCTGTCCCAACATATCATTACTTCTCTCAAGAAAGTCAACCATCTTTTCAGGAAAGCTGTCGAAAAAACAAACAAATATTTTATTTCACTTATTGGTAAATGACACCGAGCCTTCCTTGATGAACTGTTCGATCAAATGAGAGGTTTCAGTGATGCGCTTATAGCAAGAAGTAAGGGGGAATTCAGGGGTGTCTTTGAGGGACAGACTGTAGTTACACTGAAAATTCCCACAGTTTTGTTGTTTTTGGAAGATTTGTAAAGATCCTGTTTCTGGGCAACTGAAGCAAAGGTCAAAACAGAGGAAGGAAGGAGACAAACAGGGGAAGAGATGAGCTGAATGAAGGGGAGACGACACTGAAATGCTGCAGTGGTTTTAATTACAGGCAGAGAAATATAGGCTTTTTAAATATTTAGAGTTTAGATGATCTCTCTGGCTGCGTCTGTTTGAGTGAATGAGGCTTTCTTTGTGTGTTTATGCAGATAGAAGACAAATACATACAAATAAATAAATTGATTGTAGTTGCATATGACTTTGTAGAATATGCCGGAAAGGAGCAGCAGTTTTGTTTGTATTCTGTGCAGTATTGATCATATTTGATGATATTGAGGTTGCATCCATGTAAATATGCTGTTTAAACATGAGCCTGAGTTAAATTAAGAACAAATAAATCTCAAAAGCATCAATGCTCTGAACACGGAATAAAACCTTTTTTTATATTTTCAAAACATGTCTGATTTCATATAGACAGGCCAACATAATTGAAACACTAGGACTGGAAATCTTATGCTCTATATTCTGTTTACAACAGATGCCAATTTGTCCATCATCCTCAGACACGTGGTTGTTTTTTTGTGAGCTGCAAGATTATGTTTTCCTCTTGATTGTGTTTAGATTGAACTGGTTCAACTTTTTAACTTGCTTTTTTTCCGATCAGACTGCTAGCAGGACAGAAACATAAAAGTTTTTATATTTACAAAAAAAAAATGTAATTTGTAAAACTCATCTTTTTAAAAAAAACATTTTACTTTGATGTCAGATTTTGATGCTAATATTAAAACTGATTGTTCTCTCCTTTTAGCACTAATTTTATTTGTCAGGCCGACTTCAAAAGCATTTTATTTAGACAAAAAACAGGGAAATTCAGCTATAAATATGTTGCAGATGCACAAACAATAGAGAAAATATCTCAAAAAAACGACTTTGAAGGTGCCAGATCTTGACAATATGGGTCATTGTCTAATAAACAAGTCTGAAATACTCTCACAGATTAAACTCTTTGCTCAGCTGCATCTGTCTGACTGACTTTTAGGTGCAAAAACATGTAGAAATCAAAGTCTTGTAATCATCAAATCGGTACCTGCAGGATGTGAAGAGACATGGCTGCTGTCTGTGACCACTAAGCCACAGGAAGATGGGGTTGTGCATGGAGTTAAGCAGAGCCATATCCTTGCTTTTCTTGTTAAATGGTTGCCATTGTGAGGGAACATTCTCCTCCTGTCTCTGGCTTTATCGTGTGTTTGTTCAGAGTGAAGCCAAGGCCCGTCCGGACCCAGAATGGTAAATGGGCTGCAATTTTGAGGCAGCGTCGCATTCTGCAGGCTCACATTGATCTGTCATTGACAAAGTTAATGAGCGTGGACATGAGGCACGGCGTCTCACCACAAAGACATCAAAGGGCTGCTGCAAAGACTGACCCGCTGTGAGACTGGCCTTCAGGCAGACACCCAGGCTGCTTCATCCCCTCACACTGCAGGAGGCGAGGGCACGGAGAGGATCTTGGCATCAGACACCTAAATGTCTCCATCCTTTTCTCTCGTCCTTTCTGTTGCTTTCCACGGAAGAGGACTTTTAAAAAAAATTTTCTAAACCATGTTGGGTGGTTCAAAGCACGTTTTAGCTCATGAACCTTTGAGCAATAAACTAAATTCTTAATACTCTCTGCCTCCGCTCCCACCTGCTGCTTGGGAACCTGACGACTGCACACACTCAAGCTTACGAGCACAAAAGTCTTGCTACTAGGTAACCTACTGGCTATCTGCCTTTTCATTCCTTTCTGTCAACAGCAAATAAGGTGAGGGGAGGGGGGGGATAAGCTAAATCCAAGAACAAATATTAGCCAGTGAAGACAAAAGCATTCCAATAAAATGTTTTCACTCATTTGCTCATCCTTAAAGTCTCGTCTTTCCCTCCTCCTCCCAAAACACTGCCATTCCTACTCTTTCCTTCATTTCCTGCCAAGGTCTCCTTTTTTTCTTTCCAGCCCGGACCCACATAACCCTGATCTTACTGTCACTTTTAACTCTTAAGTAGTTCTTTTGGACAAAATGCTTCTATTTGTATTGAGAAAATGCAAAAAAAAAAAAAAGTTTCTACTGCAACTTTGATTCATGAGTCAAAATCTTTACACAATAATAAAGTAAAATGAAAAGCAGAATGATTGCAGAAGTGGCAGGTACGAGGTTACAAGTTTTATTAGTATAAAAAATACTGCATGAACTTTAACATCTAGAGAAACAAGAGATTGGTGAAAAACATTTGAATTATTAAAATAATCCTCAGCTTTGTAAACTTGTATGATAAATAAGGTTTATATCTCGTATCGTTTGTAAAAATCAATGTTTCACAGATTTTCCACCGAGCATCTTCCCCTCGCAGCCTTTTATTATTCCTCCTCCCGTTTTGTGGTCTTCATTCCTCCCCTTGCCTCTAGGGGTTCAGATGTCATCCTCATCCTTGTCAGAGGAGTCTAATGGATTGGTCACGCTCAGAGCCCTCCCAGCCTGACTCACAGAGCCGGGGGTGAAAGGTCACGGCTGGAGTGCGATAGGAACTGCAGGACGAGGACATCCGCTCGGCTGTTCTCAGCCGTTCGTGTGTCTGCGTTGCAGCGTTTTTTTTCGGCACGCCTTATTTTCTCAGTAAACACTTCAGTATCAATGTACCGAATAGTTTGGGGGTGGGGGTTTGCAAAGAGCAGAACAATATGACCGAGAAAATAAATAGGAAAGTTCAGCTACAGGATGCAGAATTGTCAGGTGAGCATATAAATGTTGCTTACTTATGCAGACTCCCCGTTTCTGGCATATCCATCATAGCCTCTTGAGAGCTCCTGCTCTTTCCAGAGGTCAGAGTTGAAGACGGCAGAGAAGATGGCTACATAGACACAGAATATGTGTAAGTGTGTATTTCTGTAGGTACCAGATGTGCACAGCCTCTGTGTTGATTAGCTGTAAACCAGTGGAGTGATCTACAGCCATCGCAAGAAACAGAAACCAAATGCAAAGTCTGGCAACAAGGCAAGTCAACACATACGTTGATATATGGCTTGAAGTTCTGAGGGTCAACTGCACTTTTTCATTGATGGTCTTTCTTGTGGGGCTGATATAGCTGCAATATTTTCTTTTTTTCTCTCTTTTTTACCACATATAGAGTATAGAAAAATTGCAGCAAGCATCAATAATGCAGAGCACATCTAAATTCCACCAATTTATTGAGTTTCCCTTTGGACCTGGGTGATTTTATATTGCCTATTGTGTCCTGCCTGCATCTTTATTACCCTTTGTTTCTCCTCCACCACCCCTCTCCTGCTCCTCTTCTCCCTCCACCTCCTCCCTCGGATGCTTTCCTCTCCCTTCCTTCCTGGATGATGAGTTTTAATTTCATGCCCCCTGCTTTGGCAGTTGGTCCTTTAAAGAGTGCCAGGCTGGCTTTGTGACATGCCGAGGCTTCAGGGGCTGGCAGCCGTCTCTCCAGCACACACACACACGGGGCACGCAGCTGCAAGCGTGCGCTCGGCTCCAGGCTACGAATCGTTATCCATGCAGAACTTATTGCGATGAAGTTGCTCGCAAGAATTCACAGAGACACATCCTACCGGGCACGAGCGCACAAGCAGGAACAGTGGCGTTTTTGTTCAACTTGAGCAAATGGACTCGATACGGTGTTCATACATATGGAGCGCACTTATTCATTATTGATGTTAATGCTTTGGTAATTTATCTAAAAATATTGGCCTCATCTGGCCAGCGACAGTATACTAACTGTGCTGGCATGTACACACAACTCCAGCAGACGATCCTCGGCCCTGGGGAGTAATCAGTCCTTATGCTAATGTATGTGAATGATGATGAATGTACTGGAAACTCCATTGTTTTTGACTCGTTTAGAAAAGGGAGAAAAAAAATTCTCTCACTCAAGGAAATTTTGTATGTGTGTGTGTGTGTGTGTGTGTGTGTGCGCGTCGCCCCTGTGGGGTCAAATCCGTGCCTACGGCGGCACCTCTGCAAGGGTTCATTAAACCTGAAAGCGTAGTCTGGTCTCATCTCCCGAGCATTGCGGATCACATCTGCTGCTCCAGGCCGGTCACTCATTAATGAATGCACCTCAAGGCCATATGTGATGCTTCTGAAATGTTTTATGAAACGCTGGAGAGTTTATATATTAAACAAAGAGGCAGGCAGGCTGAAAGTTTGTGTCTTGCAGAAAAAATAGCTGAAGCAAATTGCAAAAAGTTTTAATGAAATGCTGCCAAACAAAACAAAAAGGTGAATGAGATTTAGTTTAGAGGATTAAAAACTGAAAAGTTTAAGCTCCTTCTTTAGACACAGGTGTGCTGATTAAACCACACCTCAGTGTGTATGACTGTCAAAGTAACAGCTTTTGTTTTGGTCGTCATGAATAATTTGGATTCATTTTTTTTTTCTCTGCTACCGTGTGGTGGTTGTGGAGTCTCCATCAGTCAGTCTGTTGCCCACGCTGTATGCAGGCTGTCAGTGTGGGAGGATGAGGGTATTCAGCAGCAGCGCGGAGAACAGAGTAAACATCTCCAGCCGTCACCGATGTCTATTGTTAAGCTCTTTTTCTCAGGACGGCTCCCGCCCACTGCAACACAGCTGGGACCATCTCCATTGTCTTGTCTTTCCTCTGCCAGCCTCAGCTCTGCTTTCAATCAGAGCTCGTGTGAATCCCCTCAGACACACACGCTGTTGCTCTAGAGACGGGGTCCCAGCTACCTTTGTGTCCAAGGGCGTAACTTTAGATCTACCACTGGGTGTGTGTGTGGGGGGGGGTATGCTCTCTGCCTGTTTATTTATTTATTGAATCATTTACTTTTGTAAAACGATTCAGGATACTTAGGGGTTAAACTGTGATTTGCTTAATTTTCCTTTTTTTTTTTGTATTTACTTCACACCAAGGCTTACTTTTTTCCGTATTATTTTCCAACAGTACCAAATACTTAATTTTTTAGAAGTTATTATACAACATATATAAAATTCTCAAGGACTATGTATTTACCTGGTGCACTACAATTTGATTAAGAAAAGTTACAAGACACATACAGCTATAATGTGACAAGAGCAGACTAAAACCCTGCGTGTCATTTTTAGCAATTACCCTTAAACCTACATGACATTGTACATTCTGAAATCAGGTCGAAGTTAACTAAAGACGCCAAGAGTTTTTAACCAGTTCATTTCTATCGTGGGAAAGAAAATAATGTAATTTTATTGTGTGTGTGTTTGTGTGTGGGTGTGTGTGTGTGTGTGTGTGTGTGTGTGTGTGTGGGTGGGGTTGGGTGTGTG
>JAUBOC010000089.1:17574120-17600227 GCA_032275365.1 Anablepsoides cearensis | reverse complement strand
TTATTTCTAATTATGTCACTTTTAGTCCTCCATACTGCAGAACTTGGGAGATGTAGTTCAGTGACTGAATCAGGTGTTTTGGAGCAGGGAAAAACGTAAAAACATGCAGGGCTGCGGCCCTTGAGGACTGACTTTGGACACCACTGGTCTAAAGCCATGAGCAGCGTTTTGAGTCACACTGGCCAGAAATTTGACAGCAAGATTTTTAGCAAGAAACATTTTTTCTGATATTACTCACCGTTCAGTGCTCTCAAACTTACCATCCTGGGGTTTCTGCACAAGTGATGCATTATTGTGGTATTTGCTGAAGGACTGGAACATTAGATTTACAGTCAGAATTTAGTTTTAGAGACCATAGTGGCCAGCGTGCCTATTTGTGGTGAGCGTCCTCATATAAACGTGTCTGTTTTTGCAGGGATAAGGGCTTCGCTCAAAATCAGCTTTCTAACTAATTTGTAATGTCAAATATGTTGAAGCCAAAACAGTTGGGTTTCAGCTTAGAAAATAACAGTAAGGGGCAACCACAGACTATGTAAAATATAGCGTGCTGGTCTCCCACAGAAATGTTCTGTTTGCCATTTTGAGGATGTGTAAATGCAGAAATGTTGCGTTGCTAAATTTAATTTTGCTCTGGCTCCCATTGGAGTCGAACCCATCAATAAATTTTTTAAAGACACAGAGCAGACTGGGGAGTCCAGACCAAGACTGCTGTGATTTTTCTGTTAGAATTTACAGAGAGGAGACTGTAGAAGGAGAAAGACATTGTATGTGAACGCAAAATAGGCAGATCTAATATAATATATATCAACAATTAGTGTATTAATGTTTTTTTTGTTCTTTTTTTCTGATAAAGCATTGTTCCAGACAGACTTACATTTTTAAAGTGACCTGGGTACCAAATTCAATCAACCAGCACCATAAACGGGAGCGTATAGACCACTCCAGCCAATCCCATTAGAGCGTGCTAACAGGATTATGGGGTTTTTAGTGTGAGGATTCCACCCTAGAGCTTTCATTTTACTACTTACACACAGCATTGTATTCATATCAGAGCCTTCTGAATCCAGCTTCTCATTCTGGTTTCTTCTTTTCCCTCGGTTTTATGTCCTTTCTCATTCAAGCAGTGTTAAAATGTCTTTTCCTAATCCACAAATGACCAAACAGTAAAAAGACTTTCTCCTAAATGTCTGGGTGGAGATTGAGATGTCATTAAAAAATGTCTCCACTGCAGACATTTGGCATCTTAATACAGATGCTTAAAAAAAAAAAAACTTTAGAAGGTGAGAAGGCCAGTTAGTCATTAGATTTCAGGGTTGGATAGACCAAACATCTTCCTCTAACTTGGAGCCACATCATTAGAGGCATCATTAAAGCCGGATGGTTCAGACAGAATCAGCTTTCAACTTTCAGACTGTTTTGACAAAAGAACAACAAATGAGACCAAAAACAGTTTTGAATCGTGCGCCTGCCAGTGAGGAAACATGAACCGGTTTGATGTTTGGCATATGATTTAGCAAAATTTGGCAGTCCGGTAGAAATGATAGTTTATTGTCAGATAATTGCCTAAACTGCCTGCAGCGTAGCCCTAAATCTAAAACAAAGTATCAAATCTGCTGAAGAAAAATAACTCAAATTCTTCAGATGATCAATTTAAAAGAATGCAACCAGAGGGAGTTCCTGTGTTCTCTTTAAACCCAGGCTGTTGATGCGCGAGCTTCATTTACACAACTGTTACAGCCGTCATGTATGTTTATGCAATTTAAGGCAGAAGAATGCCTGTTTGATTTGATTCCACAGAAGACTTGTTGCCATTTCAATGCACTCCATCTTTTTTTTTTGGAGCCGGACTGTAAACATGGAGCACGACCAAACAGACTTTCAACATACAGCCTAATTGCAACATTTTATCCCATAAAATCAAACACATTCCAGTTTCAGTTGTGGTATAATTGTGGTTCTTTTAACTTGTGCTGTACCATAAATACACAACCTTTCACTTATTAGATACATTTCACAACTTCTCTATTTTGGCGTGTTACTTTTAGCTGTTTTTCATTCCATTAAAACAATGTGGGACTGGAGACGTTTGCTGTTGTAAGCACTGGGATAGCATCAAAAAAGTAAAATTCATCAGAGTGATATTCATAATGGTTGTTTTTCTTTAAAGTTTAATAAATTTTGGGGTCTGTGTGGGTGAGCACAAGTCTGATTACGGCTGTTCAAGCTGCAGAGAAACCTCTGGCATCTTTGAGTCATTGTCTGCATCTGTGTGCGTGACAGACTAAAGACTTGTCTAATTAAAACGAAAACTTCCTGTCTTTCGCTCACTCTCCTCTTTGCTGTTTTTAAACACCTAATTATTTAGGTGTCAAACACCACACACACACTATCCAATATAAAAAACAGTTTGTCTTGAATTAATCCATATGCCTTGACAATGATTTTCTTTGTCAAACCACACGAACCACAGATTTTGTCATAACTCGTGCCGCCTTCTGTCTCTGCAGAGATCTGAGCGAGAACTTCATCCAGTCCATCCCCAGGAAGGCATTCAGAGGAGCCACAGACATCAAAAATCTGTGAGGACCAAACTCTTTACAGTCATTTCATGAAGTTTAACATCAGATTTTTGAAAATTATTCAAAAAAGAAAAGACAAAACAAAACAAAAAGCATGATAGATGGTTTAATATCTAATTGATGAATTGTCCTGCATGCATTAGAAGTTGTGTTTTGGCTTTAGAGGTGGTAAGTCCTGATAGATCTGGCAGTTATATCTTAATTGAACATTACCTTTTCTCAGTCAGTTTAATTCCAGCAGTTAAACATGTGATCTTATCGTGTAAATAGAATTCGATGAGAATAAAACATTTTGCGCACATCGGTGTGAGAACATGTTTAGCGGAGCTACTTATTAAGTACACTAAGTACTTTTCAGCTCCCCAAAGACAGCTTACAGAACAGGATTTACATTTTCAACGAGGCTCACGCACGCCTACCTAGATTTATGGCTCCTATCGACGCGGATGGAAAATAACTTAAGTTCACTTTTGCTGCTCCCGGGATTACATGAGCTGAGAAAAGTAAACCTGTATTGATTAACTATAGTCCATTAGTGTACAGCTTACTGTATCAATGATTGCAACTGCTCTGCAGGGACTGAAGGATTGTCTTTTGTGTGATTCGCAGCCAGCTGGATAAAAACCACATCAGCTGCATCGAGGATGGAGCCTTCAGAGCTTTGCGAGGCCTGG
Organism: Anablepsoides cearensis; assembly: GCA_032275365.1. Taxonomy (NCBI): domain Eukaryota; kingdom Metazoa; phylum Chordata; class Actinopteri; order Cyprinodontiformes; family Rivulidae; genus Anablepsoides; species Anablepsoides cearensis. The sequence continues at coordinate 17,596,974 of JAUBOC010000089.1, read as the reverse complement.
AAGTCCTGTAAGTATCTGAACTGAAGCGATTTGTCCACTTTAAAAGTTTCATTAAGGCTCTCAGTTAAATGAAGACGTTGCTGCGGTTTGGTAATAACCATATGGAACAAGGATCGTATGTCATACATAACTCTAAGGGTCTCATAAGGTCGGCCGGCAGCATGAAGACCAAGCTCCATTAAGTCCCAGCTGACAGCAGGGTTCCACTCCATCACATTAACACCCACCCCACCCACCACTCCACCTTCATCCAGCCCTTCGGCATGCCATCTGATAAGGAGGCTCGTCTGATAATCTCACTCAAAAATCAGAGCTAGGGTTAGCTTTCCACCGTGATATGCTGTTTTTGAACATCTAGGTAATCATATCTTTTCAAAAAGACATAATTACAAGCCTCTTGTGGAGGCCTCCATCTGAAACAATGGTGAAAGGTGTGTGTGTGGGGGGGGGGGACAAAAGCACTTTGACAGCCTTGTTATTTTGATGTTGAAAGACTGTAGGACTTAAAAGGTGGTGAAAGAATAAATAAAAAACAATATGCGAGCTGCTTTCATGGTATATTAATGAATGTAGTGATAGGGTTCTGATAATGGTGTAAAAAGGGCAGAGGGGGTTGTTTAGATGTGTGTAGGGGGAGGAAGGCAGCTTGTGTTGACAGGAGGAGCAGGTTGAAAAATGGTGAGAGGTTATTAGGCTGATTGAAATGACCTGATTCTTCCTTCCGCAGCTGATGCCCCGGGTTCGACGAAAGCGTGTGTGTGTGTGCGTGTATTTTATGCTTCTAGCTGAAGTAGCTTGTGATCGTGTTCACGTATGTATTTGCATGCTTGGATTGTGTGTGTGTGTGTGTGTGTGTATGTGTGTGTGTGTGTGTGTGTGTGCGTGGGAGGTGTGAGGGCTCCCCATCTGTGTGAAATGAGGTGGTGTGTTCCCAGTGGGCCACAACGAGAGGTGAAATAAAAGAGATGGATTTAAAGACGTGGAATGGAGGAGCCTGGCCTGAACAACTGCTCTGACGATGTGACTTTTTTTTGTTTTTTTTTGTCTTTTCACAGAACGCTGAACAACAACAACATCAGCAGCATCCCCGTCTCCAGCTTCAACCACATGCCCAAGCTCCGAACTTTGTAAGTCATTTGTTTCTTTTTTTCAAATGTCTTCTTTATGGGGGACGGTTTAAAATAAATACATTGCAAATGTACCTCAGTGGGAGCTGACAGCTTCTGTCATCCCAATCGCTTCCTGCGTGGCAGCCAGAATCACCGCAGAACAACATGGAAGTGTCTTCAGTGAACCGTTGTGTCAGCCATGGAAAGACAAAAAAGGGTTAGGCCCAGATAGATGCAAATAACCCCAAAAAGCTCATTGTGTAAAATTAGGCACAAATTAAAACAATTACGCTTGCTGAAGCTCTGTTCCTTGGCTCCACTGGCCCGGGTGGTGACGTTTTGGGTTTTTTTTTTTTCGCTCCCCTGGGGGTTATATTATAGAGCTTCTCTGTTTGTGTGAACACTACGTGTCTGTGCACGTGGGTTTGCAAGTTAGCCTACATACAGCAGACGTCCACCACACAGCAGGGAGAGCTATTCTGGACAGGCACAGCTCTGCGGGAATACTGTGTTTGGAGGACTGGATTTAGAAATGTGTTCCTTTTTAGAATGTGCCTTTTTCACAATTGTCCGTGTAGCGTGTCATTTGGTGTGTTTGGCCACAAGGATTGGACACGATGACTTGTGGGAAAGGACAAACACTTCTTTATGCTATTTTCATCTTCTGCTGGTGATAGCAAAATAAGAGCTCCTCAATAAATCACTTTATTTATTTTTCTCACTTTTCCAGCCGTCTGCACTCCAACAATCTGAACTGTGACTGTCACCTGGCCTGGCTGGCTCAGTGGCTCAGACAGAGGCCTACAATTGGTCTTTTCACCCAATGTACCGGCCCCCCTGAGCTCAGAGGTCTTAATGTGGCGGAGGTCCAGAAACATGAGTTCAGCTGCTCAGGTAAGAGCTGAACCCTGCTTTGGATTCATAATGTGTGCTGATAATTAAAGGTTAAAACAAATTAGCTTCACGGCTTCTCTTATTGGTTCTTCAAATGACTCATCATTGAAAACGGTCAGTCCAGCATGGATCAACAGAAACCTGCTTCTTCTTGTTTTATCAGTGTGTTCACCTGGCTGCCACCTGCCCACTGCTCGGCCCCAGGGTGGCCTCATGGCTCTTTCTTGGTTGTTGCTTTTGTTTCTCACCGAGCTGGCAGTGATATTTGGCAAATGCCCACACAGCTGGAGCCCAGACTGCCCTCAGTCTCAGCAAAACTCCCCCGTCTCTCTCTCTCTCTCTCTCTCTCCTTGACTGATTGTTTATTTCCATTCACGAGGATTATTAGGATAATCTTTTTTGTGTGTGTTTTATGTGGCTTTAGGCTGTCGCTTCTCTCTTGCAGTGCACGTAGAGGAGAGCGTGCGCACGTGGGAGGGTCACGGTGTGTGTTTGGGTTATCGTATCTGAACAATGGGGGAAAAAACAGCATGAGAACCTCCTCCCCACACAAGGCCATCCCACTCATAACACCAGCTGCGAGGGGTGTTTGTGTCTGCGTTTGGGTGTGTTTTCAGGTCTCTCTGTGTGTCTCTCTTTTTTTTTCTTTCTCTCTCTCTCTATGGGTTGTGATTTTTACACAGTCATACACCGTGACAGCACAGATCATTAACTATTCATCGTCCAGGGAGAGAGACTCAAAGCGTGGGAGTGTAGCCATTCCAGATAGAAAAGTTGGCGCAGACAAAAGTTGGTTTAAAAAGATGCAGAAAGTTATGGTTTTGTCTTTTTAACAACTGCAGCTCATTCTCTGAAATCTGAACTTATAAAACTGGTTTTACTTTACAGTTTCCATCATTATGCTGCTGAATCAGGTGAAGTTTTATTGTTTTATCATTGTTGAAGTAAAAGTGATGTAGAATAACACAAAATTAAAGTGATCAACATAAAACAGCAGACAAAATAACACTTGTTGTTGTGTATAATTACATATGCACTTGTATGCATTCATGCAAATAAAACCAAACACATAGTTTATTTATTTATTTGTGCACTAGAGAATACGTGACCAGAAGTTGAACTATCTGTGAAGAACTCATTAGAGGCTGATTCTTTTCTAATCTTCTTTTTTAAATGAGTACAAACAGTATTTGTTTGTGCATGTTGCGTTGGAGCTGTCACCAGACACGGCCACCTGTGGGGGATTTGGGGCAGGGTGGGGCTGTGTTAGAAAAGAGGATGCGGATGAAGAAGAGAGAAAGGGGGGGAAAACAGGGTGCACCGGAAAAATTTGTCTGAGCAAAAAAAAAGAAAGAAAAAAGTGATGAAATCTTTTCTCGGCCTCAGCAATACTGTCTTTTCCTGTTTTTAGCTAGATTTTTTTATTATTATTATTATTTTGCCAGTAATGAGTATCACATTAGTTTTCTTTGGGAGAAAGAAAAAAATAGTTTACTTTCAATATTCTTTTAAACACTTTTGCAAGTATCAAATCCAGGTAAAAATGGGATTTTAAATAACAGAATCATTGCAAACACCTGCATCTTTTAGTTGCTTGAGCAAAACGGATTCATTATTAACTTTTAACTCATTAACCTTATGAAATCTGATAATTTCTTTTTAGCTATCCAGGCTTCAAAATGCTGTTTTAATGAATTAAAATCTGCATAAAACATTAAACAAAATAAGAACTTTACTTACCGCCGATGCTCCTGTCACTCTAGATCAGAATTAATCTAGTTTGTCATCATCGTTCCTGCTTAACGTTCCCTCATATGCCCTCTTTGCTGCTATTGATTTCTAAAGTAACACAATGTTAGAAGCTACTTATGCCAATTAGAGCACATGGTAGAAAATGAATGACTACGCTGGTGTTTTACAGCTTTAAGGGAATAGGAAATGAAGTAAAAATATTATGTTTAAAATCAGCAGTTGGTAATAAATCACTTTGGAGTTGAATAAAAAAAACTCATTCAGGAAAATTGGAAGGAAATGGCTTCATAAAAAAGGTTGAGGCGAGACAAATGGTGAGAAACAAGTGCTATTATTTTGAAATGATGAGAAATATAAAATGAAGAGAAGTTAAATGCATTGACTTGTTAGCAAATGGAGTAAAGGTAATATGATGCAACGATAGAGAAGTGGAAAATATAAGGAAGCTAAATGGAGTGAGATAGAGCATGTTATAGAAATGTGAAAGAGACTTTCTGTTTTTTGTTGTTTTTTCTTTTAAGTGAAAATGGGACAGGAAAGAGTGGTTGAGATAATGAATGGGAAGGAGATAACTGGGAAGCAGCACTGGGGGGAAAATCAAGGTGGAGCGAACATCAAACAGCCTCTCCTCAGGTATACCTGTCAGGGAGCTGTCATTGTTAAGGCCGCTCCAGCTGCGCACTGCACTCTCCCTGATCCCAGGCCTGTCAGATGTGCCACGTTGTATCAGACGGAGGGGTTTTCTCTGCCCGACACCCTGATCCCAAATCTGTCAAACCCTCTGCCATCGCAGATCACACGACCTCAGATCACACGGGCTGAGCAGCGGTGCCAGTTTAGACTCAATTTTAGGATCTTGTTTACTGTCGGAGTGCTTAATCTGTCAGGAAAAATTATATAATTGATTACTTTTCAACAGATATGTGATGCCTGACCTCAAACATTGCTTATTAACTAAACAGTCCAAGAGTCAGGGTAATAAATGATGTGGAGATTGAACCGCTGTCACTGATTTTCACCATCATTCACTCGCTCCCTGAATCCCCCTCCTCACCAACTCCACCCCACCACCCACCATCCAGTTTTCTCTTGCCAACATTTTCCAACACAAGCTGAGCGATAGACAGGAAGGTAATTAAATATTCATGGTTTGAAACTCAGATTAGTAAGGCTGTGTAAATGAGGCCATTTAAAAGTCTGTTTTATTCATTTTAACTGGGTTAGACGATTCCACGCACACACACAATCTGGTGCGCTCACGTCAGAAAGCGCTGCACTCGCACCGTTCTTCACCACACCGCTGACAGAGAGCCGCAGCTATTTGAACAGGTATCTGGAGACGGCGTGATGAGCCGTGTGCTCGGTATGCAAATTGAAAAAAAAAAAAAAGTTGAAGAGTTGTTAGAACAAATGGGAAAGGTGGGGGGTTGTAACGCTGAATTTGCAGAATGGCATCAATTCCACCTGGAGAACGCAGACTCAGGAGAAAAACTTCAGCAAAGATCAATGGGTTTTATTGGGAGGCTCTCGCTTGTCACTCTGCGTTATTCATGTCTTTCCTCCGCTTTCCATGTACTTTGACACTTCTTTGATATGTAACCTAGTTTCTTACTCGCTGATTTGCAAGGATATTACGGCTCTACACTGAAGTTAAGGGTAGGGTGTTTCATTTGATTGTTTTAATGATAAAAAAATGAGAAATCTGTGTTAATTTGTAGTTTAGCTTTTAAAACTCTACAGTGTTGAAAATGTAACGAATCATGGAAAAAGGAAAAATTTCCATCCATTTTTTTTTTCATTTTCCATTTTTTCACTTGAAACCAACAAGTCCAACAGAACTCACACTCAGGTACAAAATACTTTTACTATAGCTGTTTTCACACCTTAACTGTAAAAACAAACATACGAGTTTCAGACTGACCTGGAGTCATCTGCACTCTGAACCAATCAAAGCTTACCTAGTGAAAACAGAGCTCTTCTGGGCTTCAATGCATTTAGTTTATTAAAGGTGAGGGAATAGTCTATAAGTCTATAAAAAATAGCACCATTTCCTGCCTTTTGTACTGGAAGAACTAAGTATTAAAATAAAATTGAAGATCTTTTTTTCTTAATTATCAACTCTTACCGGTTTCTTTTTTCTTTTGATCCTCAGGACATCAGGACACCAGCAGTTTGCAGCCATGCAGCGTTGGCGGAGGCTCTTGTCCCGCCATGTGCACCTGCAGTAACAACATCGTGGACTGCAGAGGGAAAGGACTGACCGCCATCCCAGCCAACTTACCCGACAACATGGCCGAAATGTGAGCACCTTCGTTTTACTCCCGAGGAAGAAAAGGGTTCATGGTAGATCTTTAGCAAAATACAAAGTAAGAAGTTGTAAACAGAGTTTTTTTGTTTAACATGTATCAGAGGATATTAGTCTCCTGTAAAAAAAAAAACATAAAATCTTTGCACAGATTTCAGATTGAGACTCCATGCTCTTAATCGCTCAGAATGCTGTGGACCACATGAGAGCGCTTTGCTAACCCTCAGTTTATCAGTCCTCCAACATCTGTCGGGGCATTAACTCTTCACGGCCCACATGCTTTACTGTACTTCCCAGGAATGCATGGCTAAACTTCACAAATAAGTCATTTTACTCTCTTTATCGGGGGGTTTCAAACCACTGTCTCCCTGAAATAGTACGGCGACAGTGATTTATGTCTGGTGTGAAAAAGCGAAGATAGACGGATGTTTTTTTTTTTCCTAAAAGCATGTGTGCAGCGAGGAGGACACAGCAAGTTTCTAGGTCTCCTGCTCCCCATGGAGTCTGTTTATAAATACCCAGCCGGTGTCGGAGTCACTGATCCCATGTTCCCCAACAACCCTGACCCACTTCTGCTACACTGATGTGCTAAATTTCATCAAATGATGATGTGAATCATTTGAACGTAATGTGCACACTGTGGGTTCCTGTCAAGTAGACTGATAGAACAACAAAACGTTGAAAACATGAAGTTCATACATTCTGCGTTTTGATTTTTAAGATGAACCTAAAAGGGGAAAACTCGGCTTTTTCCATTATGCTTTTTTTTTAGTTTCAGAGTTTTACAAGTGGGAGGTGACGTATATGATTTTTATCTATGATCTGACCTTTAAGTAACCGTAATGAGTGAACAGGGACACAACTGGGAGATATTTTTTTTTATTATAGACAGTAGATTGTCCCTGCACTGCAGACATTTTAAAATTTCCCCTGCCCTTCAGAGCTAATTGGTGCTAAAACATGCCCTGCTCTCATACTGCACTATGTTCTGATTCATATTTTACAAGACCAAGGAGAGTTCTGTATGGATTCCTCCTGTCTTGCCCATCAGAACCTCTACAGGGTAAATTCCCATGAGACTTTTACCTTTTCATACGTTTTTTTTATATATTTCTCCTCAGCATTTTCTCTCTGTCTCCTTTCTTTTTCCCCTGGCTTGCCAAGTCACTGCAGGCGAGTTCATGGAGGTGCACAGACAATAAAAAAAGTCAAATGGAAAGCAGTGGGGGTGGGGGGTCCGTTCAGTAACTTGATGCAGCAGGTTTGATCTGTGCTTGAAGTTCATTATAAAATCAGGTTCACTTACAGCGTGGCAGGTTGCTGCCTATCGCAGCTGGCCTAATGCCTTGGTAATTAGGCACACACACACACACACTGCTCTCATTATGTATAAATCTGAGAATTAAAAACCCCTCTGTTCTACCTCTACTCTAATGAGTGTTGTGTTTATGGCTTTGAGGTTTTGAGCCATTTCTTTTTAAATTCCCTTCTTGTTAACCTAAACAAAACCACAACAGGTTATTATGCGTCGCAGTCTCTGTCTGTAATGACGAGCCGTGCCATAAAACTTTCCCTCTGCCTTTTTATCTGCCATCATGTCTGACTCCTACACGCACTGGTTGAATACCCAAAGGCATAATGTGTTTCCCCTTTAATGAAAACCCTGCTCAGATCCTGATGAAAAGGATGAAAAGCATTGATTGGACTGACACAAACACCAGCTCACAGATGCACACACATGCACAATTGTTCAGGCTGACAAATTGGACAGAAACCATTGATTTTCCGTCTGCAGGCGACTCTGGCAGATTGTCTTTTTTTTTTTAACTCGAGGAAATGGATAGAGGAGCCTCTTTGTTGATTGCGAGGATTAAGTCGCTCGCGCACATTGATCTGCGAGGAGCAACGACGCAAGAGCCGAGACGTTCTGATTGTGTGTGGCGCAATGAGGTTTTCTTGCTGCAGCTTCGTGTTGGCACACCGGGAGCACCGCGGCACGTAGGCACGTACGTACGCCGGCACCGAAACACGTCCGCGCTGCGTGCACAGCGCCAAACTGGTTTGGACCAGTTAGTCAGACTGGTTGATGAGAGAAGGCGCTAAAGCCACTTGGCCCAGCGCTCTGCTCGCATGGTGAGGGCAGAGGAACCACACCGCTGTCACTCCGCTGTAAATGCACAAACACACACGGACAAAAACAGACGGAGAGCGCGTGTCCACCACAGGAATCTGTGGTCTACAATCACTGTTATCCGAGGAATGTCGATTGCACTCCCATATTGCTCTATAAGTGCAGGCCAGTCCTTTCATGGGGAATGATTCTTGATTGAAAAATTTGGAAGCTGAAAACAGTTAAACGGCTGCGGCTAGTGTCTAACAAAACATTTACCCCCCATGACTAGACGTAAACAAGAGGCCTAAGAGGCGTGTAGTTATATCTGAAAGGCCTCCAAGTGACTAATTAAATCTTGTGGGAAAGCTTCTGCGCCAAAACATCCAATACTTAAGAAGGTGGTGGCTAAATCTGTTACCAACTTTAAGGAGCTATGCAGATTTTTAAATATTTCCCATTTTTTCCATGTGGTGACAAATAGCATCTTAATGGTATTTAGATGCTGATGTAGCCACTAGCCAGCCGCAGTTCGTGCAGGCCCAAGGCTTTGGTCTTTTGCAGGAAGCCTGAATGGTAGAACAAGCAGACAGGCCTGCAGCTGGCTTCCTCTGGGTCTTGCTAAGCCTCAGTAAGGACAGTTTTAAAAGCTGTGAACTGACCTGCAGATAAACAGCCCCTCTGCCAGCTACAGCGGGGATTTGTTCTGGGGCCGAGCTGGGCCCTGAAACACATGCATGCCCATGCTAATGGGGTTCAGGGAATTCAGTTTCCCTGGGACCATCTGACACTGATTAGACTCTGTTGCTGCTCCGTTCCAGGTGACCAAGTGCATGTTTGTCTGCATAATAATTCCAGGCTCTGACAGTTGTTTTATAGTGAGCTTTGTCAGACTCTTCTGTTGTTAACTTTGCTTCATGGGCCCACAGGAAAAGGTAAACTCAGAGAAGTCATATTTTACCCCTGCTGCAAAGGTTTCAGTGGACACTCCGCAGACACCCAGAGGATACCGGCAACTTTCACAAGAACCAGTGAGATCATTATTGATTTCGTGATCTCATATGAGCACTTAAGTGCTGGAAACTGTAACTGTTAAATCAGGAAGAAATATGACTTTTCGCTGAAGGCCTTAACACCCTCGCACAAGGCAACGCGGAGCTCCCCCCCTCCAGTCTCGTTTCCACAGCACTTTCGTATTCAGACTGTTTATTGCTTTTGTGGATGTTATGACTCCAACATGCCTGGCCCGGTTACAACGGCGAAAAAGATCTGCGTTAATATAATCAGGCCAATCACGGAGGGTCAGAGGTGATTACTCAGCTTTGTTGCCATGGAGAACACTATTGTTTGGTTAGCTAATGGTATCACATCTCCTCTCTTCTCCTCCGCAGACGTCTGGAGCAGAACGGGATTAAGTCTGTTCCTCCCGGAGCCTTCTCTCCCTACAAGAAACTTCGTAGGATGTAAGTACAGCACTACATTCACCTCAGGGTAAAATAATGAGAAGAAACTCTGACTTACAGTTACTTTTAAAGAGTGTGCAGCATTTAACATCGTCTTGTTCTCAGGCTTTAGGTAGAAGGGAAAGCAAGCGCTCTACATGTGCATAATAGCAGCTCTCATTTTTCACTTTTGCCCACTGGTATTCCCCTGGCTCGCGCTGTGTCCAGTCTGCATGTTGCCAGCAGGGATGATGGTGAAGGGGACAGAGTGAGGGCTGGGATGAGGGTTTCTGGGAGTGAACGGTGACGAGCTGGTGGTTGAGACTGAGCGGTTTCTTGCCCGTTGAGCCAGCTGTCTGCACACCAGTCGGCCAAAACCTCCAACACCGCTGACCCTGGCTTACATAGCAGCGGGGAGACGGAGGAACCGGAAGGTCAGGGAGTTTTCCCTGCTTTTCCTTAAACGATTTCTCGCCCTTTTCTCATTCAGCTCCAGGGACAGCGTGGAGATGAGATCAGGTGAATGAAGAGCAAGAAACTGGCTGAAGCTGCAGGGGAATGTCAATGGAAATATTCTGACAAGCGCACTAAACTATGACTATAAATGCAGCTAAAAACGTATTTAATGAAGAACACCCATGTCATTTTAGTGTTTTATTTTGGAGGAAAAACCTAAATTCTCTGAACCCAACTTTTTTCACAATTACTTTTTTACATCGGAAATGGCAAAGAGAGGAATGATGGTTTAGTTATTTGTTACAGCAAATTCACACACAGATGTCACTTATTTGACACATATAAATTTAAAAAATGAAGAACTGTTGCAGTACGTTTGAGGATAAGATGCAATAAAATAACATAATGTAATAAAATACATAAATGTTAGGAAAAGTATACAGTATGTTCTGGCTGTTCGTCTATGATGCACAGAAATGAGATGTGGAGATGGTTCACACAGTTTGGTTGTAAAGCCTCACTGGTGATGGAATAAAGGAACCACCAACAACATTCTGTCCTGCAGAAAGTCTTTAGGCATCAAGAAAAGTTGCTAATTTGTTTAATTTATGATAAATAATTTGCTTACACATAAATAAAACATTTAAAGGGGGAGTATGTGAAATATATTTTGATCTTTGTATTGTTATAATGTCATTCCCTCATTAAAAACACTGTTGCTTTGACTCATTCGTGCATGTTTGGGAAATCCTTGAATCTCCTTGTGAGGCTGCCTAAACGCTTGCTGGTACAAAGCACCGCCTGTTTGTACAAAGCTCCTCCCTGGAGTTTATTCTGCAGCCGAGCTCCCGCCCCACACAGCTCCACTAGACTAGCAAAACATATTTTAAAAATGGTGGCTGTCCACGATTTCATTGCAAAACATAGCTTCATAACAATTTATATTTATAGTTTCTTCACAACAAGTAGTTTAACTTTGACGTATACTGTATGTATGAGAGAATGACTGGGGGGTATATTTTAAAGCTAAAAGTCTTGTAAGATTCTCTGTACTCATTTCGGTTCTTCACAAATCGTTGATTTCCAGGTCCAGCGTGGGATCATCGTGATTATCTTGAGATACATCAAACAATATTTTTCACATTTCAAGTAAAAATGTTGATCTTTTCTTAACCCAGCACAAACTGCGCTGAAGCTTTTATCTAAATCCATCTGTTCCTTCAAACAAACACAACCTGCTACTGATGTTGGAGCTGTGGATTCAACATTCAGAAACAACTGTGTTTGTCTCCATGTCTGTGTTGACCCTTGATGTCTCTGTTGATTCAGCTGGACACTCGCTGGTTGGGCCGATCCAGTGTTCAACACCCTCAGTATGCAGTGTGTAGACAGCCACTGTACATTATGATGAATAAGCTCACTCTCCTGGGTCAAACTCAGCAGATATCAGTGGTTTTATGTACATATTGGTTTATTTATTGAAACACACGGCTTTTTGCACCTTGTGTCTTCTCCCAATAAATGTCAATTGTCTTTGCTTTACCTCTAGTCTTAGCTTAAATGACCTGTACATGAACCACCCCCTTCATACAGGGATGGTGTAAGCCCTCACACACCGACGTATACACAAACACTCCAATGTCTGAGTTTACAGACACACACCAGTGCATTTGTTGGCCTCCAGTCTTCGCTTTCATTTCCAGGAAACCTCAGTCCTTGCAAGAAGACAAATGGCTACTTATTTAAACGTTACCCCCAAATGAGAAAATATCCCTCTTCTTCACCACATGATGATTTTCCTTCAAAGGTATCCAGTCGACTGGAGTTCAGTCCGCATACTCCATTAAACCTCCTTCTCCATCCGTCTTTTTCCCTCTCTGTCCCACTGTTCTTCATTTACTTTTGCGTTCGCTTGTGTAGACACACACCACTCCTGGGCACATGGGCTTAGTGGTTATCCTGTGGTGAGAGGCCTGCGGATCCTATTAACATCAGCTATGTTTCGAGGCAGTCTGCCCTTGTTTTGCACTGGATTTCAGCCCTGCGACATACTCTTACTCATTCGCGCACACCACAATGGAAGATTGGTTGATAGGCCACAAATAATGCAAGTAAATGTTTTGATTGGCTGCAAGGCTCCCCTGAAAAGACACAACATAAAATGGGAAAGAGATCTGGGACTCATCTTCATCCTGCCCAAAAACTACATTCGTTTCCTCCTCCCTTGCAAGCGGAGGTCTCGGATCTGTCCTCCCGTGAGGGTAACAACGGGGCTCCAAGTAAAAGTTGGATCAGGCGGGACTTTAAAACTCATAAAACTCTAGGTCAGTGTCTAATATTTTATCCTCCTACAATGCAGAGACCTGAGCAACAACCAGATCTCAGAGATAGCTCCGGATGCCTTCCAGGGTCTGCGTTCTCTCAACTCCCTGTAAGTTGTCCAGAGCTGATCTCGAGCACACAAAAAAAAAAAGCCACTCAATTGTTGCTTGCTGTTTCTAAAGTCTCTGTTGTGATTTCTCAGCGTGCTGTATGGAAATAAAATCACCGACTTGCCCAAGGGGGTGTTTGACGGCCTCTACGCCTTGCAACTGCTGTAAGTGGGAAACTTGTTCACTTTGCTGATATTCTCCAGACGTACCAAAATACCAGGCATGACTTTCAAATAAACTTTTCTGGATATATAATAAAATAATTCATAAGGAACTTCTGACAAACTGCCTCCCTGTTTTCCTTCACTTCTTTTAGGTTGCTGAATGCCAATAAGATTCACTGCGTTCGTGCCAACGCCTTCCAGGATCTGCAGAATCTCTCGCTGTTATCGCTGTACGATAACAAGATCCAAACACTCGCCAAGGGCACCTTCACGTCACTGCGAGCTATACAGACCCTGTGAGTCAAAAATATTTACGCACAGACACACGCAGCTCTACACACTCTCACACACCTGTGAACAAAATGCACGAGAGCTGTTTACTCAACATGTGCTTCAGTTTTTTTCTTACATGCATTCTGAGAAAATGTTAAACAGGACAATAAATTATCTAAAAATATCAGGTTTTTAAAACAGACTAAGGATTTTTGACTATATAAGAAAAAAATATAATTCTTAATGGGGACATATCATGCAAAATCTAGATCTCTAGGAGTGTCTAACATTTTGAGATTAGTCTCTCCCGGTGCTGCGAAGACATGTTTATATTCTGTTTGGGTCATATTTTTCAACCCGTATGCTTTTCTATGACATTTTCTGTACTATTACGTGACAGTTTTGCGATAGAACTTGTAAATACGGTCTGGACTTATCTTTTAATTAATTTGTAAATAAAAGGTTTCTGCGCTGCTACATAGTCATATCTTTACTATTAAACTAGAAAGGACCGCTCTGGAAGCTGGAGGGGGGCGGTGTGTGTGAAGTACCTCATTTGGATTTAAAGAGACAGCCTCAAAATGAGTTGATCTGAGACACACCTCAAAAAAGGGGTGAAAGAGGGGCTTGTGGAGTTACAGACCAAAAGCATTGCAGTTCCACTTTATATAGTCCCCAACTGAATGATTTAAATGAGGAATTAAAAGCATCGTATGTCCTTTAAGGCCTTTTTCACTTTAAATTAAAAGCATTGTTTATGAAGGTATTTAATATGTAACTTTTAGTTACATTTTTTTGATACCAGCTAAAAATGTGTCACTGTCCAAATATTTTGTTTAATTAATTTTTAGTAATTGTGACAAAACATGTCTAAGTAAAACCAACTTTCATCTCATTTTTCCTTTTGTTTTCTTCTCTTCCCCATCTCTCCCCAGTCACCTGGCTCAGAACCCGTTTATCTGTGACTGTAACCTGAAGTGGCTGGCAGACTACCTGCGCTCCAACCCGATTGAAACCAGCGGCGCCCGCTGCGCCAGCCCACGCCGTCTCGCAAACAAACGCATCGGACAAATCAAGAGCAAGAAGTTCCGCTGTTCGGGTAGGCCGGTGGCTCTGTGCGTCTCTGAAGGCCTCCTCTGGCTGTTTCTCCGGGGTTTTCTTCTTCTCAGACGGACTTTGTTGGTTTTTTCTCACCCCTCTATTTGTATCCACTCTTACTTTCCCTTTGCGAAGTTTAAATCCCTGTGTTCCTCTGTCACTTTGTATATTTAATGAGGGAATAATCCAATATAAAGGTTTTATCATGCGGTGCTCCTTTGTCAATACTCGATGCTGAAAAAAGAGGCACTTTTTGTCATTTCCCTCTCATTTCTACTGTACAAGTCTGATTTCTCATAGTGAGCTGAGACCATTAAAAGGCTGCTGTAAGGTAGCTGGAGTTTCTGTTCAGCTAACCTCAATCTTCCCATCATCATTCACCGCAGTGTTTATGTCTGGCGCTTTTGAGGTTTAGCACTTCTTTTTTACCCTTGTTTGTTTTGTTAGACCTTGTGACGAAGGGATTCTCTCTTTCTTTTTGTCTTCTTTCCTTCTTTCATGCTTCTTTTTTTTCTTTTTTTCCCCTAATGTCACTCTCCCTTAGCAACAGCCAAATATTTGTACCCTCTGTGCTGTATCACTGTCTCCATATTGTCACGAACAGAGACAGTCACCGGCTTCTCTGTTTAATCATTTGCTGTCATATATAAGCTCTATATATGACTGTTCTGATGCATAGCAGAGCCACAGCTATGCACATCTGACTGACATCCGTCCCTCTTTGTCTCCTCCATCACAGCCAAAGAGCAGTACGTCATCCCAGGTGAGTGGCTTGTCAATTTTCACGTCTTTCGCTGACTGTTTTTTGTTTTTCTTTGTATTGAACTGCTGCTATGTCATCGTGGCTTCCATTGCTAACGGTTCATTTTCACGTCATTTTTAGGGGTGCAACAATACATGTATCTGTATCGAATCGTTCAATACAATGCTTTAGGTCCAGGGGATTGAACTTGGATTTTTAAAATCAGTTTTAACAGCTTGTCTTCTGAAGATGCTCTGTGTTGAAGGCTCAGTGGATCTGGGTTCGACTACTTCACCTAGGCTGCAATGTCGAGCGCAGATCCGCTGAGAAACATTTAATTCAAAAACTGTGCTTTTGAGGTTAAACAAATGTTTATAATTGATTTCAATACATTACAAATTAAGAAGGGCATGGAAATTTTGCTTTTTTGTATCGAAAAAATATCAAACTTTAACACTAAAGTGTTAAACCAAACCGAATTGTGATTCTTCTGTATTGTGGCATCCCTAGTAATTATATGTTTTTTAGAGTTTGTGTCACATGTTAATCATATTAATAGTCAGATGAACTTATCTAAAATACAATAAATGAAAAGTGCCTCAAAAAATCTCCTAAAATCATTAATGATTTTCTTCCCCACTGTCGGGGATTCTTACTAACATTTTCTGTTTGTTTTTTAAAAAACTGAGATAATTAGTTTCTTTATCCTGGTAATAAGTTAGGAGGAAATGATTTGCAATAAAGTAAACACTGAGCATTTACGGGTAATATTAGATTAAATCACTGATGGTTCCTGACGTCCTTATGTACACAGCGGATTGATCCCAAGAGTGACTAAACCTACTATATGTGTGAAGTTTTATAATTATATAAAGTCATTAGAGCATATGTTTCATCTCAGATGTGTTTTCCTAACAGCTTCAGCAGATAGTACCAAGAGGAAGTTTCTCTTTGCTTTGGCCTTAGCTCAGACACTCCAAGAGAGAAAGACGGGGAGAGAGCGAGAGAAAGACACAAGGGAAGGAAAGCGTGTCCTCTCTATCAGCAAAGCTAAAGAAAATAAAGCCCACCGGAGGACCCAGATTCCTATCAGGGGGATGTTTCCGGACCTCTTAACAAGAGCACTTCCAAGGAAACAAGCGATGTGTGTCAAAGTCTGTGTGTGTGTGCGCGTTTCTGGAGCTGTGCATGTTTGTGTGGCTCATTGTCAGCACCGGTACAACTCCACGAGTGTAAAATGAATGTGTCTTTGTGTGCTACGCTGAGATAAACCTCTGTGCTGGCTTAGACAACAAATGGGAGTGCTATGTTAGCAGAGGAGAGATCAAAGCCAAGTGTGATTAATGAGGATTTCACCCTTGCGGAATGATAACAATAAAAGCCTCAACAGTTCACACACTCATGCACTAAAACACACACACACACACGGTCCCTGGCTGGCACCACAGGAACTCCACAACACATTGATAATTATGAGGCAAGCTGCAGGGAATTATGAGAACTCCTACAACTCCAGCGATGAGTCACTTTGCGTCTCGCAGCGAGGGGAAAACCTCGTCCTTCTGCTCTCTGTTTTCTGCGCTTTCGTGCAAATGTGCTGAGAGTAAAAGTGTCGCCGCCACGCATTCGTGACGACAACGATGACTCAGGCTCACGAAATCTCCCTCGGCTCCTCTGCATCCTGAAGATCAAAGCACTTTCCTCGTGCTTTCGTTCCTTCCTGTAGAGCAGGAAATGCCCTTTTCTGTTGTCTGGACGAAACACGGGAAAGTTTCTTAATGACCTTCATTACCGTGTCTGTCTGCGACCTCCCCAGAGTGACACTGCTTCAGAAAAACTCACTGCAAATAGCTGTTGGATTATATATTTGAATAAAGTCAGGGAGGAGGAATGTGGCTGTAAATTTGGAGTGATGCTTCTTTCTTTCATCTGATATTTGATTCTCAAGCCATATTTTTTTTTTATCCTGGTTGTTTGAGGTTTTCCTCTTCATAAATGTGGTCTGGGTGCCCCACTGTGTCCTGCTGATGTCATCGTCTTCCAACTCCAGGCTCGGTGGTTTTGCCGCTGTAAAAGAACGAGACACAGAACTAAGAGAAAAGAGGGCCGTACCCTCTAAGTGAAACATTCACACACACACACACACACACACACACACACACACACAGTGAGACACAATGCGTGGCTGCGGGGACACAGGCACATTGTTCGGAGCAGATCCCAGCGCTGCTCCATTATTGAGCAGCCATGATGTAACTGCCAGCACACTTTTTGGCACGTAACGTCTATTCATAGACAAGAGGAGGCGCAGGAAAAACATCCCGCGCTCCCCAGGCTCGTTCTTGCTCTTTCTCAGTTCCCCCGTACCTCCCCTCACCTTCCTTTTCTCTCTCTTCCGTCTCGTCTTTCCTGGAGTCTCTTTGCTCTCCCTCCTGTTTCCAGCCTCCACCTGTCCGCTCCTGTTTCCTGCACACCTTTCATCCGTTCTTTTCTCCACTGTCCACTCTCAAGTGCTCTGCCTCACTGAATCTGACTGTTCTAATCCTCTTTCTTTCCACCCCACGGCTCCTACTTTTTTTTATCTTTTCTGGTATGTTCACCTTTATCAGTTCATCTTATTCCGTCCTGCAGTGGGAGCGCTACAGGGTGTCTTTAGGAGGTTAAAGATGATGTAAAGAAGCCAGAAAGTCAAGCCAATTAAAGGCTTTGGTTGGTTTAGGAGTTTGTTAATTATAAAAGTGTTTGTTTTTTGTTTTTTTTCAGGCACTGAGGACACCCGTCTGAATAATGCCTGCAACACTGATCCAGTTTGTCCTCCCAAGTGTCGCTGTGAGTCAAATGTGGTGGACTGCTCCAACCTGAAGCTCACAAAGATCCCCGAGCACATCCCTGCTTCCACAGCTGAACTGTAAGCAAACTGAGAACATATCCATTAATATTATGAAAATAAAACAAGAGAAGTTTAGAAATGGTTTGCCTTCACATTTTTATTGTCTTCTTTTGTTTAGCCGCCTTAACAACAATGAGATCACAAACTTGGAGGCAACTGGAATCTTTAAGAACCTCTCCCAGCTGAAGAAAATGTGAGTGACTAGTTTTTAACGCTAACTTTAAACAGACATATTCTTAAAATATATATGTTCTTAGTTGTGCTTTTTATTTTCTTATTTACAGTAACCTCAGCAACAACAAGCTGACGGAGATTGAAGACGGGTCATTTGAAGGTGCGTCATCCGTCATTGAGCTCCACCTCACAGCCAATCAAATCGACTCGGTGCGGAGCGGGATGTTTCGAGGACTGGAGGGGCTGCGGATGCTGTGAGTGATGCTTAAACCTTTTAAATACTAAAAAATACATGCAAATAATTAGGATTTTTACTGAGTGTTTCTTCCCCTTTTAGGATGTTAAGGAACAACAAGATCAGCTGTGTTCACAACGACAGTTTCACAGGCCTTCATAATGTCCGTTTGCTGTCTCTGTACGACAACCAGCTGACCACGATCACTCCTGGAGCCTTCGACACGCTGCAGACTCTCTCCACTCTGTAAGACACAGGAACTTATCAACTTTAATCTTTATAGCTTTCATTGTGTGAATGCTAATAAAGCATTCACATTAATGAGATCCATTTTTCTCTTATATGTTTTTTGGCACTTATCTTGTTCCACATTTATGTGCTATTTTTAATGATTTATATTTCAAAACGTTCAGCTGCTGGTATTTCTGCAACTTTTTCAGCTATTTAGCTTTTTTGGTCACTTTTTCTAACTAAAAATAAATTGAGCTGACGTCAGCATTCTAAAAACCCAGTGTGTATAAATCTTTACTGCACTTTTTATTCTGGTTCTGCTTCTTTGTGCTCATTTCAGCCTTTTTCAGCTTCTTTTTTTATAATTTTAATTTTTTCTGCTATTTCAATTGTCTTTTTACTCCTGTCTGCTATTCATCTTGTAATTTAAACTTTTCTGTGCTTCTTTCTGCTGTTTTTATGCTAATTTAAGCAGTTTTCTGCCTTTTAAGTTGCTTTTTGTTGATTTCAGCCATTTTACATTTTTTTCAAATTTTACAATTAGATCCAACTTGTTTCTGCCACTTTTAGCAACATTTCTGCTCTGTTCAGCTTTTTTAATGCATTTCTGTTATTTTTCTTCTACTGATTTTTCACTTTTTTCAGCGGACGACAGCTGTTCAAATTAAACTCACATTAATATTTTTGCAACATTTTCAGCTTATTCAGCAGTTTTCTGCAAAAATTATTCAGCATTAAGCGTTCACGCTGTATTTTTTGCAGGAGATGCAAATTCTTGTTGCTCTTACCTCTTTTTTTGTTGCTTTCTTCCAGTAACCTCTTGGCCAACTCCTTTAACTGTGACTGCCGGCTGGCCTGGCTCGGTGATTGGCTGAGGAGTAGGAAGATTGTGACGGGTAACCCTCGCTGCCAGCGTCCGGCCTTCCTGAAGGAGATCCCTCTTCAGGACGTAGCTCTGCCTGATTTTCGCTGTGAGGACGGTGGGTGTCGTTTCTTTACAGTCGTCTTTCTTTTTAGTTTCCTGAATTTCTGCTAGGGTTTTGTTGAATCTTCTCCTCTTTGAATGAAGTTACTCATCTCCTTGAAAGGAGATAAGCCCTGTCAATATGCTAGATTACAATGCAACTCCTGTGTGTTCCTGACAAAGACTGTAGCGTTTCTCTACACTCTGCAATACGCTGTGAACAAAAGCTGACGAAAGTGTCTGAGATCATTTTAAATAATGACCGCTATTGTGTGACTCTTTTGTTTACAGAACAGATTGCTGTTCAGCAGTTTCTAAGCTGCTGGTCGATTGTGGGCCGAGCGAAGCTCCAATATTGAGCTGTTTGTCTTATTGACGAGTCAGCCTATTTGCACCTGAATGACTGTTAGACTTGTCTTTGGGCCTGAGGCAGCCTCCATTCTTTGCTCTTGCTGGTCGATATTACATTAGGGAGGCCTCTCTACCCTCTGTTTTGTTTTACTTTTCACATTTTTCACTTCCTTTCAAAGCGTTACCAGCCTGAAAGATTGTGATTTTTTTTTTTTCAGTGCTGTCTTGGTTTGCAATTATTCCATCCCCATGTATATTTCTTTGTCAAATAATGATGCTGCCATAAAAGATGAGGGATCAACAGAAAGTTTTCAGTCAGTTTTAGCCTCTTAGTTAAGGTGCATACAAGGATTGGAGAAAAAATACATTTAAAATCAGATTTTTGAGTCAGTCAAGCTGAAAATTGTCTACTTCCAGTCATCTGCCAAGCAATCAGCGCCTCCTTAATTACTGTTTATTGGAGCACAATGCAGAACTCGCTGCAGCTTAAAAGGCAATTTTATAGCTTGTGTGAGGTATTACTCTTGTTTGTCGTGTATTATTTTTGTGATTAATGTGACTCTTCTCTCGTTTTGTTTTGTTTTCCCAGGCCAAGAGGAGTCGACTTGTATTCCTCGTCCTCAGTGTCCCAGCGAGTGCACTTGCCTGGAGACAGTGGTGCGCTGCAGTAACAAGCACCTCCAAACACTACCCAAAGGCATCCCCCGAAATGTCACAGAGTTGTAAGTCTCCTGCTATTATTTGTGCCATATCCTTTTCATCAGTTTGACTTTTATGTTTCATAAATCTCATTTCTTGGTTAAAAGCGGATGGAGAAATTTTTTAAGAGCAACGTTAAGTGTTTATTCTTTAAAGAACCAGAGAAAGCATCTCATCACGTGGAGTTGAGGAAAGGAGTCAATAAACCTCACAGTTATTCTCCCAGACATTCTTCTTATTCTAGTCTTTATTAGGGCACTGATGTCACTCTCACACTCAGGGCCAAGGGTGTGTGTGTGTGTGTGTGTGTGTGTGTGTGTGTGTGTGTGTGTGTGTGTGTGTGTGTGTGTGTGTGTGTGTGTGCATATTTGTGTTAAGGCCACGGGAGCAAAGGGGAGCAACAGGATGTTTTAATGAGCAGTTTTCAATGGAAAGGGGAGGGAAATGAATAGGCCTGAAACTTTCCAATACTGCCTTATTTGGTCCTGCCCGACTCTCGTACACACACACACACACACACACACACACACACACACACACACACACGCTGAGCGAGCCTTTAGGCCTGTCATTGTCCCAGCAGGTGTGACCAGGTGTACCTCCCTGCTCTGAGCTTTCATCTCGTCATCTGGAGAGTTTGCTACTCCATCATTATCCCAAGTGTCCTCTGCACCATCATTACCTGTCATTACCTCTGAACCCCAAGGCCTCCTAACTAACTGCCACCCCCCTCCACCCAATCCCTTGACCTGCCCACCCTCTGTGCAGTCAGCAACAATAGCTGGATCCTGTAGTTGTGCTCAGAGGGAGCTGGGTCTAAATCAGCCATTTATCAAAGTGACAGACTACTTGTAGGACTTTGTGTTGGCAGTCAGAGATGATTGCTTTCCTGCAGGAATGATGTTGACTTTGGTGGCCTAAAACACACCAGAATGTTGACACACATGCAAGCCCCTCGCTTACTTCGAGAAGTTCTCGCTTTACTTTCATTCCCAGTTTTTTTGCCAAATACATGCCTCACAGTTAGTCTGCTTGTATAGAATCCATCTGCTCTCCTTACTGAGCCTGGTTTTCAGACATGAGACGTTTGTGTCAGAGTTTCAAAACAAAACTAAGTCTAAAAACTCTTTTCTTTTTGTTCAGGTACCTCGATGGAAACCAGTTCAGTGTTGTTCCAAAGGAAATGTCAACCTTTAAATACCTGCAGTTGGTGTAAGTTTTCTTTTTGTTTCATTCTTCTACAAACCTGCAGAGATCAAAGTAGTCACTTACGTTTTTTATCACTCCTTACAGTGACCTGAGCAATAATAAGATCAGTTCTCTGACCAACGCATCCTTTGCTAACATGAGCCAACTTACCACTCTGTAAGTGCTTATTAGCTTCATCTGCAAAAAGTTCTGCTATTTCATTTTACTGCTGACAAACAGATGGAAACTGCTGTATTGTGTATTTTTATACACTAAATTATTTTGATGTTCCAGAATCCTGAGCTACAACTCCCTGCGTTGCATCCCCAAGATGGCGTTCAGTGGACTGCACTCACTCCGGCTGCTGTGAGTTTCTGTTTTTGTTGTATTTAGACTATAATGTGAGGCATTTTGAATTTAAAATGTTTAGTTTTTTTTTCACATGAAAAACAAATGTTTCTTGGTGTCACATAATTTTAATCACTGGAAACAACTGAAGCTGTTTTGAAAGAGCGAGTTCTGAAACCAGACAGGACACACTTTCAGGCTCGACGAGTTACTGAGGAGGTTATTTTTGCAACAATCACAGAGCTGACGGAACAGATGCTGAGAGTCTTTGATTGACTCCAGAGGAATGAAACCGTCTAAACAGTTGTGACAGCTTGTGAATTCACGCTCGCGCACGCCGACCTATTTTCTCAGTTTTAAACGGCAGCATCGATCCAGCGCCTACTCCCAGCCACGCCCACCTCTCAGACGTCAGCCCGGTCTGCCTGCTCCCCTCTCGATGCCCTCAGCTCATCACTGCCTCGCCGTACGGGCCGAACATCCCCACCCCCCCACTCTGACACTGATTACAGGGGAATTTTTGGCCTTCTGACCGTAATGGCTCCAGCACTGCTTCGAGGATTTCACAAAGTTACAAAGTCTTTGACTGTGCATGGGCTGCGAAATAACTGGAGAGCAGAAAGTAAATTAGTTGGACAGAACGATGACGGAATTAAACCAGTTTTTTTTTTTAGAAATGCATCTA
This sequence comes from Anablepsoides cearensis, assembly GCA_032275365.1. Taxonomy (NCBI): domain Eukaryota; kingdom Metazoa; phylum Chordata; class Actinopteri; order Cyprinodontiformes; family Rivulidae; genus Anablepsoides; species Anablepsoides cearensis. Next base: position 17,574,432 of record JAUBOC010000089.1, on the reverse strand, counting down.
AAGATACAGCAGCTGCACAATGTGCAGTTCAGTTCTATGAGCAGGAATGGAAACCAGGTCTGCTGCCCTTCTTATGAGATTATATATGTGTGTGTTTATACCTTTTTAAATAGTCTTCATGTTTGTGATGTACTGACTGTTAGTACGTGTGTGGGAGTTGACTTCTCAGCCTTCCATGTGTGCTCCTAGCAGGCACACTTTTTATTACTGACAACAAAGCTTCAACAAAGCCTCCTTTTACGGCAGGATTCGACTGCGGGGGGGGGGGGGGGGGGGGGGGGGGGGGGGGGGGGGGGGGGGGGGGGGGGGGGG
>JAUBOC010000089.1:17534723-17562861 GCA_032275365.1 Anablepsoides cearensis | reverse complement strand
GGTGTGCCCCCCCCCCCCCCCCCAGCGTGGCAGAGGCAGCCCCCCCCCCAGCATGCAATGCCTCAGGGTTCAGATAATCCCCACTTCCTCTGAGCAGGAGGCCAAGCCGCCCTGCTCCTCTTGCAGTATTAAACCTGTGCAAACTGTTGCATGTGTGGAGAAGCGTTTTCCAGCACGTACGTACAGCTTCTTCACATTATTATAAAGATTATAAAAGGAAAGTTTAAAAAAAACAAACAAAAAAAAATCACATTTCATTGTTTTTGTTTTGTTCTAGTTTCTCACAAGTTTCTGTTATATTTTATTTCTTTTCTTGACGTATTCTAACTCCTTTAGCTGCCCACCCCTACATCTCTTTATATTAAAACGCCTAACAGATTCTAATATATATACATATATATTTGTATTTTGTTTTGGTATAGTATTTTTCTATGTTAAAGAGTAAGCTTGTTTTAGGAAGCATTTGGACTGATGGAAAAGCATTTTGTTTATTCTCTTAATGTTTTTTCTTTTTTTTTTTGTTATTTTTCTCCAACAAGGTAATTAATTGTGTTAATTGGTCAAAAAAAAATGCAAGAGCAGGTTGGCCTTGTTCTATAGGAGGCAGTATTGGTCTAGAAATCTGTTTAATATTGTATATGTTGTCTTCCATGTGAATATTACATTTAATTCATACGAATCTGTGCTTGTTTTTATTTATTTTATCTACAGGCATTTTCCGGTAGAAAATGAAAAACGCGCAAGTTTTGCTGGCATTCAGTTCTTAAAAAAAATAATAAAACAGATCCAAAAAAAGGCGAAAAACTCGATAGAAATGGCAAAAAGTTTCACTTAGTGATCAGTTACAGCAGTATTTTGCTCCGTCTGGAGAATTCAGAGCTCAGATTAGTCCTGCTCAAATGGAACTTTTTAACAGATTAGACTTTAAGCATGTGATGTTTGATTTTTTTTTTTTTTTTTTTTTAATCCTGATAAGTAACGGGCTGCATTTTTATGATTTGAATCTGTTATATTTGCCACAGATCAGAGGTCTTTTCAGTTCAGTTGAGCTCAACTGATCATAAGCTGCTGTCAAGTTGGAGGAAACGGGAGGAAAGTTTGCCTCTCTGGACACGGACCGTGGTCTGATCTCCTTACGTGTGAACTGTGTGAAAGCGTTACATGCCAACTACTGACAGATGATGAGAAAGGTCCAGACATTTTTGTTGTCTGTCAGCTTTAACAAAACAAAAAAGAAAAGGAAAAAAAAAGAAGAAAATGTGCCAATTATAATGAACAGTCATACCTGAATGTATAAATTTGTATAGATAAATATGTCCTACGCTTATTCATGAAGTGGTAACTTTTAGCTGTTATTTAGTTTCCAAATGTAAAATACAGGCTGGAGTGAGGCTTTGTTCTGCCTGAGGACTGGGATTGTGTTTCAGCTCTCATAGTGTCCCATCACACTGGTTCCTGTTCATGCTCATGTTAACATTGTTTTACATGCTGTTGATGTGATGCCAGTGGTGTAAAACTTTACAGAGGATCTCATAAACATTACTGATGAACGGTCACTGTAATATTTAGGCCATCTGCCTCGTAAAGGTGCATATTTTTTAGTCAAATGTGACTTTTTGTTCGTTACTTTGCACTGATCTGTCCTGGACTTGGTGCGTTCAGCCTCTTAGTGGTACTTGTGCTATATTGAGATGTTATTCCATAATCTGGTCATATGAAGAGAAACACAAACTTTCCGTCTTATGAACTATATACATAAATGTTATTGTAGGCAACACAATGTTTCTGTTGTATTAATATGGTACAAAAAGCTAAAGAAAATAATCCCCCGGTTGAGTTCAGCCTGTTTGCTTTGATGCTGCAGGGCTGAATGTGGGACTGAACTGAAAAACTTAAAAATGCTGAATGTATGTAGTGCCACCGACAAAATGTTTACCAAACCTCCACTCTTTTCATTAATTAAACCTAAAATGTGTGTGCTTTTAATTGTGTTTGTCTCTTTGTTGTTTTACTTCATATCAATTTTTGGACTTCTCACCACTATAAAAAGTACTTTACTACAGGTGTGCAAAAAACACTAAATTTACTGTATGACTTCCAGAGGTTTGTAGTAACTAAGTACATTTACTTCATTACAGTAATTTTTTCAAGGATTTGTAATTTTACTAATTTTTTTAAATTGTCACTTCTACTTCATTACATTTTAAACTTATATTTTTATTTTTCATTCTTTTCTTTAAAGTTTAACACCTCACTCATTACAAAATTAAATATGTCCAAATTCATCATGAGTTTTTTTATGCACTCTAAAATGGATTGTTGAATTTACTCAATCAAGTTGAGTAACTTGAGCAATATACAGTATTTTCTTTTAAAGAAAATATGTATATTGCTTCATATTTAATGTACTAGGTTTAGTGGAACCAGTTTGGTTAAATAAATTAAAAAGTTTATCTCTTAGAGTGACTAAGTACTTTCACTTTCCTGATTTTTGTGAACAGTTTTATGACTTTTTCTTACCGTAAATACTTTTCTCATCAGTGAAATTTATTTTTACCAGTCATTTTCTGTTAAGGTAGTTTTAGTTTTTTTTTTTTCAAGTACTTTATAAACATCTGATGACTTTATGCATCAACTGCTCTTACAAGATTCAACAAATGAGGAAGAAAATGCTGTAGAAAATTATATAAATTAATAAACCAAGTACATCCGTCAGTGGGATCATGTTTCTGTGTTCACATGTAATGTGAAAACAAAAGAGGCCAGATGAATTTAGGTTTACAAAAGACAGGAGTTTGGAATAATCTTAAATCATCTAATCTCGGCCTCACCAAGCTTCATTTCAGAAAAGGCAAACTAAAAGTAGAAAAAATATCCTAATACAAGAATCCACCTTAGGCAGGTCTAATTAATGTTTATCAGAATTTGATACATCCCAGCAGAGGTGGGTACGTTTACTCATTTACTTGAGTAACTTTTTTTTTTTTTTGGGGGGGGAGGGGGGGATAGCCTACTTTTATGAGAACTTTTACTACAACTTTTTACCACAATATATTAACGGGGGGTACTTTACCATGGTCTGTAAAAAAACAATTTAATAACAATTTGACCTGGAAAAGTGTTTCTTCTGCTGCGATTTGTTGTTTATTAATTGTTATTTGTATTATTTCGTTTCGTCTTTAAAGACACAAGAATTTGCAACTTTCTATTTTTTGTCAGTCTGATGACATTAATTTAAACATTAAATCAGATGTTCAGTACTCAAAATACTTACTCTTACTTGAGTCATTTCTTGGATGGCTAATTTTTATTACTATTGAGTAAAAATATGTTGAAGTAGTGTTACCTTTTACTTGAGTACAACCTTTGGGTACTGTATCCACATCTGCATTTCAGCTCATCAAGGTTTATTAAAGTATTAAATTTAAGCTTTTAAATCTGTACTCTAAATCCTTGTTTACAATTATTACTTTATTCTATAAAAGTATACAAACTGTATGAAGATGCCAAGCTTTTGAACACTGGGAGCACAGAATTATTACCTTCAGGAGTAAGACCTGTTCATAGAAATGGAACAAAGTTTTAAGCTGAAAAAATGTATTAAACAGCCAAACAATAAAGTCATCAATATTTTTATTATTTTGTCACCAAACAGTGCTCCTTCCAAAAGCATGCATGTTAGGTTAATTAGTAGGTCTAGATGTGGGTGAGGGTGTGAATGGTCCCTGTGATGAACTTGTGACCTGCAGGGTGTATCTCAGGTGAACATGGACACCAGCCAGGTAAAGCAGGTAAAGATAATGTATGAATAGTTTCACTGCAGTGACATCTGCTGTCCAAAATGCTAAAACTGGCTGCACAAAAACTACAGAGACTTGATATGCTCATTTGGATTAGGCCAAGTTTTGGTTTTTATTTTATTTTATTGTGTTTTTTATTTGAATTTTTTAAATAATGTATTTCACCATTAAGGTGAATAAATCATTATGTCCTCATGATCAGTGGTGGGCAGTGCTAATTCAAAATTTTGTTGTGAATCCCTCAGGTTCTTACCTTGAGCATGACACCTTACATAAAATTAAAAAAAGTCAAAGGTTTTTAAGGAATTTCAGGACAACTGTTAACATGAAATACATAAAAAAAAAATGACGAGACCCAAAACCATAAAATTCAAACATCTTTATATCAACTCCAGCAAAAATACAAAGTTTTTTTAACACAAAGATGCATCTTTCTTGGGATTACCACAAATAAAGCAAGTATATCTTTTCTAATATACAAAATCAAAATCCTTAAATAGCAATTGCAAAGAATAAACACGTTCAAGTCTGATATTTGGTGGGATGTTTTAGATTCTCTAAATGCATTAGTCTACTGGGAGTTTTTAAATATCAATAAAAACAAAGCTGACCTGTTTTTTTTTTTTTTTTTTTTGCATTTTACACGATTTACTTTCTTAAAATGAAAACGAGCATTGTAAAAAACAAAACAAAACATACAAAGAAAAAAAATACTGTGCTAAAATGTTTTGTTTAAACACTGGTGGAAGCTACTGTGGAAGTAAGCAGACTTCACAATGAGAACTTGCCCGACAATCGTAAAAAAAAAAAAAAAAACATAATAATAATAATATAAACTCCAACACAAATAGTCAGAACCCACTTGGGAAGTTTAACGTGTAAAAAATGTAACTGTACTGTATCCCTAATAGCCAAGAGGGTGTAAAGTTTGTTCATGTCAGGAATTATTCTGTCCAGAAGCCAGAGACCCCCGATCATCTCAAATCTCAAAAAGTGGGGAGGGTAAATTCAAACATTAGGTGAGTAATAAATTCAGCATTGCACTGCATGAGGTGCTGACACTTTACCAAGATTTCACACATGCAGAGGCGGCTACAGGTGGGTAACAAGGTGCACAGGGATGAAACCTCATTACGAACAGCAACAACGGAAAAATCAAACGTTTTCTGAACAATTCAGACATTACTTTTAGGACAGATATTAGCAATTTTACCTTAATGCTTTGGGAAAGGGTATTTAATCTGTCAAAGGCGAGAGGAGTCACAAAATCTGAACGTCATAGTCGACATAAGAAATCGCGGACTAGGCAGGAAAACACAATGCCCTCGAGACTCAATGCAAACGAACGTCAACTGCATCCCCAGGAAAAGGAGGGAAGTGTTCACATTTAGCGACACATTCATAAATAAGGCACCTGGTCACGTATTCACAAAGTCGTGATTGGAAGACTAACTGGAGATACAATCTGCCAAACGACTGTACAGAAAAAAAAACATTGATTCAAAAACTCCCTTCTCAAGATCTTAAAACAGTAATGCGACACGTGCCATGGTCTAAAACAAATGTACACAAAAACAAAGACGAGTAGACGAACATGACTGGTAATTTAATGACATGTTTTTTTTTAGCTCATCTACAATGAGGTTTGACAGGCTATTGCGATCTACAGCCGTTTAGTTGAGGGCTGACACATGAAGCGACCGCAACTGTCAGACGTCAGCCAGAACTCGTCTGTCGTCCCTGAACACAGAACAAACTTTTAGGAAATACGGTTTCACAAATGTGGAGGAGTCTTAGTGTCTGTTTCTTCCACAGCTTGCTGAGAAGAGCGTTCTCTGAAGAGTTTAGGAAAAAATAGAAACATTTGGTCCTTTTAAGTATGTTGCAGATTTTAAAAAATGGTGGGGGGCGATATCTATCTATAGGCCGATGTTATTTTGTCCTGGTGCGTTTAGCAGGGGTCTCTATAGGTTCCTGAGCTCTCTTGGCAGTTCCTTTCATCACACTGCGTGGCAGGGATGTCGTCTGCGATCTCTTTAAAGCCCCGCTTCTTGTTAGCTTAGGCTCTTCTGCCTCCTTCACGACTTTAGGAGATGCTGAATGTGAAGATGTTGGCTTTGCAGCTCTCTTTGTAGCATGACCTGGACTACCGCTTGGAGGGGCCGTTGCCTCCAGTTTTCTCTGGGATCTGGTAAGGACCTGGTCTGGTAAGGCTGGAGACTTCACCTCTGCACTCTGCGGTTTGCCTTCAGCGGCATTTTCGCAACTTTTGCTTTCTGCAGCCACACTTTGAGATGAATCCTTCGGCTGACTTTTTGCAGAGCTCCCTTTATTTCCTTCGCATTTTTCCAGTTCTGCTTTGTCTGCTTCGTTCTGTTTTTTACTGTTCGCCTTGCTTTTTGATGCGTCCGCAGAGTTCTGTTCAGATGTTTTAGGAGGCCCGAGTCTTTGAGAAGATCTCTTTGGTAGTTCTTTTTTACTTGTAGTTTTGGGAGCTTTGCTAACTTGAGCCTTGCCTGCTTTCTTTTGAACAAAACGTTTTGTTGACTTTTTTCCAGCAAATATTTTTCTTCCCTGCAGTTTTGCGGCAGACTCTTTCATTTGTTTGCTGATGGGTACGGCTGGTTTTCGTCCTTTCAGAGATGGCTTAAGATTTGACTTAGCAGATTTAGTAGCAGCTAGTGTTTTTATCTTTTTGTTTTTTAACATTTTTGCGGCCCCCTTTAGCCTGACTGTGGTTTGCTGAACCTGCATCTTCTCTCTGATGTTGGAATACTTCCTCAGGATTCTTGCACTAGCTGGATTCTTGTTTCCTGAGGATTTTTTGGATTCCCGTTTTTGTGCACAGGCTTTGGCGGAGGCTGCCGACTTACTCAGAGTTTGAGTATTGCTAGGAACTTCTGCTTTCTCCTTTCCTTTAACTGCATTTGCCTCTTGTTCAAGCGCTTTAGCAATAAGCTTCAGACTCTTGGGATTGCTCTTTACAGGAGAGGCAATGGCAAACTTTTTCAAATGTTTCTTTAAACGCTCTGCTTGAAGGCTTGGAAACACTCCTTGGGAAGGCCCTGATGAACCTGCCGAGCTGTGGAAGCACAGCTGAGTTTCTGACGGAAGACGAGTATTCACCTTCTTGACAATAACAAGTGACTTGGTTTCTGTTGATTCTAAGAACCAGTGACAAATACTGGTGAGATTAAAACCGTTCATGAAAAGCATTTGGACTGGTGAGTATTTCTGATGCTCTGAGGACTTTGACTTTCGTGCCCTGCGTTTACTTTTCCATATAGCGGCCTGTCTGTCTGATTTGTTTTTGTATTTTGCTGTTGGCTGACCTTCTTTGTCCATTTGCACCCAACCTTTCAGCAGTTTATCATATTTGTTGTTTAGATTTGTAATGAGATGTTGGCTCGCTTCCCCCGTCAGAGTCTCAAAGAATTTGTTGGTTGTCGGTTTTGGGGGTTCTTGTTTTGGGACAACCACAGGAAGGTTTGTGTTGTGAGAGACGGATGTAACAGACAATGAATTGGGTTTCACCTGAGCTTTGGATATTCGCTCTGGCATTATTCTAACAGGGGAGGCTACATTATTTTGTTTTGAAGTTTCAGTAGGAGCACTGGCAGAAAGTGCTGTAAATCTTTGTGATCGCAGAGCTAATTTCTTGTCTGCTGGTGGTGACTGACTAACAGACGGGTGGGACATTTCCGCCTTAATGGTCTCACTCCTTAATGGCATTCTTGTGGGTTTGTCTGATACAGAAGCATCATTACTGTCTCCACCTGCATACCCATCCACTAAAGATGGTATTTTTTTTTTTGGAACCAAAGCTTCATCAACTACATCTCCATTCCTTCGAAGACCTCGTTTGCCTTTAACCAAAACAGGCTCCTTTTCCAATTCGGTCTTAAAAGGACACATATTTTCTAAGGACTTTGATTCCCCCTCACTAAGTTGCTGTTTCTCATTCTTGCTGCTGTCTATTACAGCTTTAGCTGATCTTAATTTCTGTTTGGTTTCTGATCCTCTGGGGGTTTCTGTTTTTTGTATATCTTCAGAGACCACCTCAGTTAGCGGTGCCTTCTTATTGTTTGAGTCTACAGGTTCTGAGACTGTTTTCTGTTGAGGTTTTTCAGAACCTGAAGGTTCAGATGACCTCTTTAGAGAAGATGTGGTAACCGCGAGTGTATAAGGAAGGAGGAGAGGCGGGAGCTGTTCTGCAGGAGGAAGAATAAGTGTGGAAGGGTTTGGAGAGCAAATGGAAGTAATCAAATCGGAAGTGGGTGGCAACACTGGAGCAACAAATGGCTTCTGGCTGGCTGATCTAAGAGGGCGTTTGGGTGTAGCGTTCTGAGCCTGATCAGGAGGCTGCTCAGGTGGCACAGAAAAACTATTTTTCTGAACATTCTTTTGACAAATGATATTGTTGTCTTTTAAAGGTGATTTAGATGCAGGGATTGACGATGTGTCAGGGGATTGATTTGTCACCTGCTGAGTTTCGGGAGGCATGTGTGTTTCAGGTGAAGGGTTCCCTATCTCTTTGTTTTCAACTGGTAATTCAACAGCAAGAGCTTGACTGGTATCGTTTGGTACATTTTGACTAGATTTCACTGGAGTTTTACTAGGCGAGATAGTGTTGCTACCTACTCGATGGCGCAAACTTCTGTCAGAAGCTGATACAGGTTTACCATTGACATAACCCACGATGACCGTTTCTGTCTGGTTTAATGACGTTGAAAGCAAACTTTTGGTACCTTTTTTCCGACGTGAAGGTGTTGACTCTTTCAGAGGTGAATCAAGTGTCTTTGTTGACGCATTATCGTTATTATTTCTTGTTTCTGCAAGTAATGAGTTGTCAACAGCTTCAGGTGTTTCAACTTCTGACTGTTCCACAATTGGTTTCTCTGCTGGACCTGTGTTCATTAACTTTTCCTCTGCTGGACCTGTGTTCATTAACTTTTCCTCTGCTGGACCTGTGTTCATTAATTTTTCCTCTGCTGGACCTGTGTTCATAAACTTTTCCTCTGCTGGACCTGTGTTTTTTAACTTTTCCTCTGCTGGACCTGGGTTTATTAACTTTTCCTCTGCTGGACCTGTGTTTTTTAACTTTTCTTCCATTGGATCTGTGTTTATTAATTTTTCCTCTGCTGGACCTGTGTTCGTTAACTTTTCTTCCATTGGATGTGTGTTTATTAATTTTTCCTCTACTGGACCGGTGTTCGTTAACTTTTTTTCTGTTGGATCTGTGTTTATAAATTTTTCCTCTGCTGGACCTGTGTTCATTAACTTTTCCTCTACTGAACCTGTGTTTATTAACTTTTCAGTTACTTCAACACTATCATGCTGTATTTGTGTCTCAGATGGTATTTCCTCGTGTTGCACATTTAGAATATTTTCATCTTTAACTTCCTCCATCACCTGCTCAATTTGATGCACCGGAGAAGGGGATGTATTATTCTGCTGAGGATCGAGTTCACTGTTGGGCAACTTGTCAGATAAAAGCTGGGGCTCAGCTTCTTCTATGCTATCACTTTCAACTGGCTTCACTTCTATTTCTAAACTTGTTTGCTCTGTACTGTGATCTATGACCTTTTGTGGCTCTAGTTCAATCTCTTTTGTTGCTTCATCGTGTGGAGACGGAACAACTCTTTCTTCACTTTGTACCATTGTTTCTAATCCTGCTGCTTTTTCCTGTTCTGCAAAGGCATCCGCAAGATTTTCCTGATTCTCAGCTGGAAGCTCTACTGGAGTTGCTGGACTGGACTGTCCTTTGTTCTGACACTGGTCTGTCTGACTCATTTCAACTACCATGTCTACTTTACCACTTGCTACTTCCACAACATCTCCTGCTCCTAGAATTAAACTCTCATCTGATTCTTCCGTGGGCATTTGTTGATTCATCGTTTCTGTGCATGCTCCAGCAAAAGGCATATAAACAGGAGGTACACCTTCAGGTCTTGCAAGCATTTGTTTTGGGGTGACCAGTGTGATCAGCTCTGGCATTGGATTAGGACAGTTGCCTCTTCCAGCCAATGTGCGAACAGTTTTTAACTCCCAGATTTCATCTGAATACATGTGCCCCCTGGTGCTTTTCCTGGCATTGCGGCGAGGGAGCACGTTGCGTCGTTGTTTCTTAAAACATTCTGTAATTGGCTTGTCTATAAAAACAATGTCACAGTTACCAAGATCAGGGTCAACCATTTCCCTACACACAGAGTCCCTGATCCCATGTTCACCAGACATCCTCCTGCCCTTCCTGGCAGTTCGACCAGAATCTGAAGGAATGGTCAGATGGACTGGAAACACTTTTGCTGGTGTATCTTTGGGGTGCCCGAGAACCTCCCTGTGCCTAGCTTCATGCGTGAGACTAGCCTGATTGTGTCTTTTCACAGAAGTACTAAGCCTTGCACTGTGAGTCTCCCCCCTGTTGGATGAATTTGTGCTAGGCTGTTTGTTCTCAAACGTCTCAGAGTGAGAAGAAAAAGCGGTATTGAAAACACAGGACAACTTTTTACCGGCAGCAATGTTGCTGGTCATAATTTTCAATTTAAGAGGGGCATGATCACCGGAACAATCGTTCTCTCCATCCACTAGATTAGCAAGAGGAGTGGTTAGATGTTGGGCATTTCCTGCTCCAAGATTGAAAATATCCAAAGCAGAATCGTCATTCACAGATGTTTTCAAGGACACAGCCTTCTCTGGAATCTTCTTCAGTGTACAGCTGCTTGGGATAGAATAAGGTAATTCCTTGGCTTCTGCCTTAGGGGTAGATTCACTAGGATGTTTTAGCTCTGGAAGGGGTTTCTCTGGGACGTCTCTGCTGGAGTTCTCACTGGAACCAACTGTTCCTTGGTTCCCAGTGGTAGAGTTTGAGGCTTTCTGTGTATTACAAGATGCATGTGCTTTCACTTCCATCTGAAGAAAGCCAATGGCATCTACTATCTGTCTCTGATGATGGGGACAAAGTTTGGCCATGAGCTGTTCCAGTGTGGCTGTAGACTGCAGGTCTTTCGCTTTGGCCACACGATGATCTGGAGACCCACTATAACGACAATAAAAAAAAAAAAAAACATCAACTGTATCCAAAAAGATCAACTTAGGTTCACACTAATGATTTGACATCAATCCCAAAACACTAATAAAACATTAGAGACAAAAGACTGAAATAACTCAAATTCAGATTTTTTTTCTTGCATATTTATTAAAAGCAAAATTAAAAGTTAATTTATCCAATTTGACGAATTACATTGCTACAGCTACTACATTATTTGTACAATAAGCACACATACATAAATTAAAATAATACATGCACACAATTAGTAGTTGCAGCCCAGTTTGATATAAATAGTTCAAACATTTATCACTTAAAATATAAAATATAATTGGGGCAAATAATGAAAACTCTGTTTTCGTCAGGACTTTGTGGTATTTTTTTGTCAGGAGTGTAAACTGTATTATGTAGAAACAAGTGCTCGATAGTTTGAATAGTTTAACTAAACAAACATATATTTGTTGTTATTGTTTAACATATAACAGAATATACATGGCCAAAACAACACAAGTCATTAAAAATTAATAATTTAAAAAAAATTTCAGAAAGAATAAACGCAGCTTTTATAGTGGAGGGTGTGAAATGTGTGTGGGCCGCAAGTAAGAATAATTTTGGGGATTCGTGCTGAAAAAAGAAAAAAATTATGTTACATTGCAGTGTATTAAATGCTTTTATGCTGTTTGAGGCACCAACTTGAAATGAAATACTACAACTAAAGAAACCAAATAGACATCATTTCCCTGCATTGATGATGTATTGACATTCACAATTAAAAAATATGAAACTAAAAAGGCAGAAAATATGTTTTTTTTTGGCTCTGAACACAAAATAATTTATACAAATTGTGAAAAAAGTCTAAGTTTCAAAATAGTTTTCATGAAAAGTCATTTTCATCTTCTCCTGCAAACTGAAACTTAATATTTTTAAATAGCTCAGTTTAATAACTTCATACACCAGTCTGAGAGGTCTCTTCAGACTGGGTAAAGTTGAGTACCTGAATTACAAGTGACAAACATTTGATCCCTGAGGGTGTCATTTAGCATTGCAGTGAGGAACTAACACCAAATACATGCGATTTTCATCCAGTGAAGCAACATAATAAAATACACACAAGGAAATCAATACCTCACACTTTCACATTAGTTTGAGGTTTTAACTCATCACCACAATGCTGATATACTAGTGTTAGATTAAAGAGTCTAAAAATCACAAAATACTAAACAAAGGAACTTATTCATATCTTAAGATAGATGTAATCAAGACTCTGACTCTGCTTGGTTCTATTTTAAGTTCAATGGCAATCTTCTTAATATATTAACAAAACAAATCCACAAAAGCTAAGCCTTTGTAAAATTATCTTGACATATAAACTTCATTATATACAGCAAGGTTCTTAAAGACAAACATTTATCATGCACAAACACACTAAGCATTATTCTTTTATATTCGTTAAATACTAAACCAAATAAAAGCTGTACACATGTTGGTAAATACTTTGCAGTATTTTTAAGAGCTGCATCATCTCCATAAGATTAGAGACTTTAGGTCTCATTTATTTACCAAGCAAAAGATGGTCAACTTGTATCATAGTAAAAGTCAGTCTTAAATCTTCACAAATCATGGAGACATTTAGAAAACACATTTGTGTTTATAAATTTCTCTCTCATAATGTTTTCTTCATTAAGTATTACATTCATAGGGAAATAACAATAAGCTATAGTAAAATCATTAATTTATCAATATTGGGGGAGGGGGTGTTTCTTTCCACACAATTCAGCAACAAGAGTTTTTGAAAAGCAGAACCAATAGCGAGTCTCAGGACTGCTTTATTCTCACTCCAAAGTGACGACGACTGAGAAAAACAAAACAAAAAACAAATCACAGTTTGATTACCTTGACATATAAATTAAAATATTTACAGGGTGTTAAACTGTGACATTTTTGGCTGTGTTACCCTATGACTATTTTTTTTCTGTAAACTAATCTTCCAGTAGGCTGAGTGCTGCTTCATGAGAAACTGCTACAAAAGTTGGAAACTGTAAAAATCCGATATGAATTTTTCCACAGATGAGGTAGTCAACTATTAGCACTGCTACAGTAGTAATTGAGGAAAAACAAACATGGTTTGCTACTCATATTTGTTAAAAAGCTTTAGAGTCTGTGAGGAATATTCAAGTTTTGTTGAATGATTGTCTGTGAAACTAGTTGTTAAATGACTAAATTTATCTAAAATTTAACATTTGCTTTGTTGTCTTTTTAATCATTATGCAGAAATTTAGCGCATGTTAAAAAAACAAACAAAAAAAACAACTAGTTATTCACACAACCTAAGATTTGTATTTAGAGCAGGGAGTGACAGTGTGCAAACAAAATGATCAATTTTCCAAAACAATGGTTTGTAGGTTAACGTCTTGACTATTGTTATTGTGCTATTGTTACTTTTGAAAAGCTCCCTGAACTTCATTGTACTCCAGATTTCTTAATATTGATTTAGATGTAAAATATTTTATTTCTTTATTAAAAATTTCTACGCATTACTTGCATCTAAAAAGGATGCAAGTAACACAAAAACTCGCTAGAGCTGTGTAAACCTGATAAAAAGAATAACGGGATATGACCTCATTATTCGGAAACATCCTGAGGTAAAAGTGAGAATGCACCGTGAAGTGCCCTGTTGGGTGAGGCAGTCAAAAATCAGGCTAAAATTCAATAAAAACATTAAAAGGAAGAGACCTTTTGAAATGAAAGACTAGTTTTAGGACAATTAAAAAAATAGAAATAAAGACAATGAAGAACCCATCAAAAATAAATCTAAAAGAAAATAATTTTTCATTGAATTTTTACTTTAGCAAATAATAGAAAAGGTGTGTACTGAGGTGCGGAAGGATGAAAGAGGCAACTCTAAATCACATGCAGCAGGCAAGTAGGTACGAGTTTATACAGAGCATATGAATTGTAATTTTGTTTTCTCATCATTCACGTGATGAAAGTAGAAATTCTGTCTCTTAAGTTGTGTCTCAAGAAATATCTGAAAACTAGAATATATTTCACATAAAACTAAAAACTAAAAATTGCACAAACCTGAAAGGCTTTTGCCTGCAACGTTGTTACTGACAATTTAAGTAAGATTGTAAAGAAATCTGAGCGTAGGATAAGCCCACTAGCCAGTAGGAGTGACTTGTATTATAAAATAAAATATCTGTACCTGAGTATTGTGATGTTTGGACATTAATTCATCTCCTGCCCAAAATAGTTTCCTTTACTAGTGTTGCATGCATCTCAATATGAATTTTTCCTCTGTCCAGTGACAGCAGTTAAAATAAATGGATCTTCTGAAATAGTATTTTTTATATGTCTATGATTACAGGATTAACTGGGTTAAAGAAAGAAAATAATTAAAATCAGGACAAGTCTTTGCCACTGATGCTAAAATATACTTATAAATAAAATTTATATAGACTATTGTGTTGAATTATTATATTAGTGTTTTGACATAATAAATACAGTTTAAAATTCAGGTATAGAAGTGCAACTGCTGCAGTGATTTTCACATGAATATTAATTAATTTGCTTTCATGCGTCCTATAGGGTCTGAATACTCAGTTTAGTTTGAATATGAGAAGTTCTGAGAAAAGACACACAGGGGCGCCATATACCAAGCTAAGATTTTACATGTTTTGCAAAAACAAAAAAAAATAACTTATTTGTAGTGCTTTAAAATGTTTGACAGGCACATTTCGTGCCCCTAAATGTTTAAATCTTTAAAAAAAATAAAAAGTAAAAAAAGTTTGGTATAACTGACCAAGAATGGAAGTAAAATAAAACAGATTGATGATGAAACTAGTCTTTTTTTTAACAACTGACTCTGCTACTCCTGATGTTTAAAAGATGCAGTGTTAGCACATTTCGGATGGTTCAGACTGAACCCTCAGACTGTGAGTTTCCTTCATGTAAAACAGCCCCACTGTCTTTTGCTGACAACTCCTCCTTTTCCTCAAACTTTGGGTTCTGAGAGCTCAGGTTGTCCGTCCCTTCAGAGGACTGCTCAACAACCTGGTCATTCACCCGATTTATCAGCTTCATTTTCTTTTTGGGAGGATGTTTCAAGGTTCCCATACGCTCTTTAACTTTATATTCCAGTGTACTGTGTGGAATTCCATAGATCGACTGGGCTTTAGACACGCTCATTTTTCCACCCATCACGACCGTAATAGCCTCTTCCAACAGCTCAGTGTTGTATTGTCGATATCGTCCCCGCTTCTTCCTTGGCTGCGTGTTACCTGGGTCCGACTCAGAATCCACAGAATAAATCCCACCTAAGGTTTGGCCGTCAGTGGGGAAAGGCCAGTATTCTTTCTCCGAACCTGAACTATTAGAACCCAGACTGCTCCTTTTCTGAATCTGCCGGGGAAGAATAGAGCAAAGCTTCTTTTTGCCACTATTCTCCTGGAGTGAATCTGAATAATCAGTGGACACGGCATCCCAAGATGGCTCTGTTCCTGTGGTCAAACCCCGCACTTGGGGAATCTTGAGGTCAAAAGATGTAGAATGAGAAACAAATTGATCCCTGCGAGATTCCTTAATGTTTCCATTCTCAGCAGAAAGTGGTTTAGGCAAAAATCCTGCAGCTTCCAACAACTTGGGTATGTCCTTAAGGTGCTTCTTAGCTTCCTCGCTGGTTTTGAGTTTTAGTAAAGCCCCAAAATGGGACGTGGAATTCCAAGAGGAAGAGGATGCACTTTTGAAAAGTTCAGTAGGGCTGGACCTGGGGTAATAGCTGAGTGGTGACTCTGGGTCGCTCTCCAGATTGGCCTCCTCATTGATGTGCAGCGAGTATGCAAGTGACGAGGTAGGTTTATAACTGGTGGAGTGGCCGAAATTCTCCCTCCTCCTCCCATCCTGTAGGCTCCTCTTAAACGGCCCGACTTGTCCATCCACGTTCAAGGGTCGCCTGATTGGATGGAAGGAAATTGGATGTAAGCAGAGCTTGCACATTGCCCAATAATTTACTAAAAGTGGATGGGTTGTGGGGAGGATGTTGGCCACTCCTTTATTATATGATCTTGCTTTGGTAACATCACTTGTATTAAGTTACTGAACATGTGTGTGCAAGACTTAAGAACAAAAAAGGCTCCAGTTTGACAATCTTTTATTTGTCTTTGTAGATCACTTTACAAATTTTGCAAGAATATAAGAAGGGAACTAAAAAGAAAGGAACAACAAAAATAAAAGTAAAGAAGGAGTACTTATACAATTCTTTATATTCCTGTGGCTCAGAATGCACAACCAGGAAGAAGGGTTGGTGTTGCAACTGAATGAACTTTGCATGTAGATTTTAAGCAGAGCACCATAACTTGCTGTCTTTTAGAATTGATGCATAATAAATGCTATTTTGTGTGTGACGTTACCACAGAACAAGCACAGCAATAAAAGAGTATGCCAGCAGAGGGTTGTGTTCTTCAAACCCAAATCAATCATGAACCTAAATTTTTAAATAGTTTGATTGTTGGATCTAAATTATTTGAAATGATTTGTTTAAATTGATGTAAAAAGATCATATGTCCACAACATAGATTACTTATATTCAAGTACATGATTAAATTCAGTTTTCACTGCTTCATTGCAATTAATTTTTTAAATGCCAGTAGTTTTGCCATGGACACCACTCATTTTATCTTATCGAGATATTCACAATGTGAATATATTTCAGAGCTGCATGTAAATCAAATGCAAAAACACTGAAAAGATTGGGAAAATTTTCATAACATTAGAAGGACAAAGAATAAGAGTGAAAATTTACTGGAGCTTAATAAGTTAGAATGTTATTTAACTCGGTTTGAATAAAAAGATCCAAAAGGCTTTGCTTTCAAAGGCAATTCTGTTTATATAGGGGAACCTCTAATGTTTAATTTATCAATCGTTAAATTAAAAACATTTTACTATAGAGAATAACATTAAATCCTAAAAAGAAAGATCTCTTGTTCGGAGTACACAATAAAGAAATATAAACCTATAATTAAAAAAATACTAGAAATTGACATTCTTTGTTCATTTATGACAACTACTTATACAACCAGCATAATAAAAAAAAGAGTACCAAAAATACTTTTAGTTTGATTTTAATACAAATCCATGGTAATTTCATATTTATCTAATTGTACAGCATTTTAACTAAACTTGCATGAGAATCGAGGCTTTTCACGAGGCTGAAAGTTCTACAGTAAATGACTGTAACTTCCAGTCTTTCCAGAAAAAAAGGGGCAACACTAATCCCATGTTAAATGTTAAATACCACACCTGTTCCCAAGCTCACACAGGGCTTTCTATTTAGGCTGGTAGTCATATATTTCAGACATTTGCATAATAAAAACTGTCTCTTATTGGATTTGCAGGAGTAGGTTTTAAAAGTACAACACCACCAAAATTAAAGATGTATAAAAGGAACATTTCCCATATATTCAGTTCTTTACTTTAAAGAAAATCATCTGTTTGCACAGCATTCCGTACTGCGTTTCAGTTTTGTCAAGGCACAAACTGATCTCCAGTGTAATGACTTAAATTTCAGACCTTAGTGCATTGATGACACTATGTATATAATTATATTACCAAATCTATTTATAATGATGACCATTATTAAATACAATGCAACAGACTACATGGCATCACTACTTAAGGACTCAAAGGAAAGAGAAATAAATTGTTCTTACCCCTTTGGTGTGGATGTAGCTGGAGAAAAGCAGGGACTGTGGCCAGGTAAGCTGCTGTTGCTATGGCGACTCTTTTTGATAGACAAATCAAGAACTCCATCTATATTAAGAAATAATAATAACGTAGAACATAACATATAGAATTAGTGTTAATTTCAGCCTGATTTCTGTTCAGTAAAGCTTCAACATTTTGCTGCTTCACAGCACCTTGTTCAGCGGGTTCTGCCGGGGGCTTCTTGATGGTGAGGTCAAGGGGAGCATCCTGGTCAGCCATGAGGAGCTTGCAAAGGACCGGGTTCTGGTTGTGTGCAGGCCCAGCCAGAGGGGC
Source organism: Anablepsoides cearensis (assembly GCA_032275365.1). Taxonomy (NCBI): domain Eukaryota; kingdom Metazoa; phylum Chordata; class Actinopteri; order Cyprinodontiformes; family Rivulidae; genus Anablepsoides; species Anablepsoides cearensis. The sequence continues at coordinate 17,544,981 of JAUBOC010000089.1, read as the reverse complement.
AGCAGGAATCATAGGAGGAGCCCCTGACAGGGAGCGAGGGGCTGGCAGGCTTTGGTCAGAGTGAGGCGGGGAGTCTGAACGACTGTCCTGAGGAGAGCTGGTTTTTGAGGTATATTCGGCAGCAAACTGACTGATCATTCTCTGGAGAATCTCTCGAGCCACTACTGGAATGTGTGGATCTGAGAAATTTGGCACATCTGCAAATAAAATCGGGTAAGAGCAGGTAAAAATCTATTCAATATATGTTTTACTGATTACTGTAGTAAACATACCATCATTATGCAAACTGTATTTTAACAAACTTTAAAGAGTAATACCTTGTTTGTGGCCAGCTTGCAAAACAAACCTATTAACCTACATGATCACATCATTTCTTATGCAACAGAAGGGCATGACAATCTGACCCAATAATAGCTTTTACAAAAATAGTTAATGCTTATTGGCTGGTGGGTCAAGTCTACAATGCAAGCTAGTGACACACTCCTGCGTCATCATCATCATCGGGTCATCAAAACATACCTTTTCTGCAGAGAACTGCACTGAGAAACTCCTCTGCTTGCTTCTCTAGTCTGATGATTGTGAGCTGATCTTTAACCAGGAGACGTTTCTCATCAAGCCCTTTGTTTAAGCCAATCAAGTGATCCTGTCAAATCACAAAACTTGAATCAGTGACCTTCAGAATTCAACAGAATACAAACAGAACAAGATTTTTTTCTTTATTATCGGTGATTTGATCAAAGCAAAGGAGCAACTATTCTTACATGTAGGCAAGACAGAAGGCACCATTAATGCATGACAAAGAATTTTATTATAAAATCCCCTTTTCCAGTTAAGTCTTCTACATTCACAAGAAATCTGTACTGTAAAATGTATCACATTTGCTGCAGCTTTAATTTTAAAGCTTAGAAATTACAAAAAAATTTAGTTTTTCCTCTTACAGCAGAACAGAAAAAGGAAAACACAAATTTGATTTAATTAGAAGAGAAGAATCGGGAGAAAAATCTTACTTTGACTTTGTCTCTTCGCAAACAGCAAAATAAGCAGTTTTCATCAAATGACCAATCAGAAACGGCAACAGGCTTTGAGTCTGTGGACATAAAGCAGAAACACGTAGTGAAACATTGAGTAAAAACATCTTTACCCTGTCTGAACTACTAAATTAAGTGGATATTTTAAATCAATAGCCTTACTGCTGGAAATTCTTTATTAATTTCTGGAAGACATTTTTAACAAAACTAGAAAAAAAAGGCAAAAATCTAATTATAAAAAGGCAAGCAGGTTAAGTCATTTCACATTTCGCAAATGGTACATTATTCATCAATGCATACATCATGATTTACCTTCAAAAACAGTACTTCAGCAAAGAAAAATGTTAATTTTCTATTTCTTAACCTAAATTTATTATCACCTTTTTTTTTTCAATTTCATTTTACATTCAAAGACAAGGCCACTGCCAGACGCATGAAAAAACATGAGTGGGTTATAATGAACGCATGAATGCCATCTACAGTTCAACTGAATTACATGTTCAGCAATAAATGCTAATATCGAAATTTACTTGGGCTCAAAAAAAATACAATGGCGACACAGATAATGCCTACTATTGTCTTAGTACTATAATATTATTGTGCAAAATGTCTAAGGGATCCTACGTCATCTTAAACACCTACTTTGCAGAAACACAAGTCATTTTCTCTTCTGCTGGCAATGGGGCTGTCTTGTCTTGAATCAATGTGCTGGGGTACCAGATGGTACAATGAGCAGAACTAGCCTAATAAGAACAATAAAGAAAATGAGCAGGGAAAAAAAGACTTACCCTTAAATACTTTTAGGCTTTCTATCAACCTTGGACTGATCAGACCTTCAAGAATGCTCTCAAACCCTGAAGAAAAACATAAATCGTTAATTATTTAACTCTCAATGACAAACTGAACAACATTTTTACTTACATTTTGTTTACGGCTGATTAGTTTCAAACTGTGGCCAAAGCAGAACAGAAACGCGAAATGAATCACTGATTAGGATCATCTTTTTGCCCAGGGGCTTAAATTATTTTGTTGTACTCAAGAGAAAACAATGTTTGGGCCTTAAATACAAAACATCACTAAGATTTAATGTGAAAATATCTCAGTCATACACCAGTCTATGCCTTTTCATTTCATCTTCACCACCACTATATAAGAACAGCCTCCTCCCCCTCTCTCTCTTAAAACATACATTATGAGCTGTCACTTGCGGTTTTTACTTCAACAATAAATACATGCTTTATCCTTCTGTTGCCAAGCAACTAAAGCACCTACAGAGTTCAGACTGCTGCTAAAACATAAAATGAAAAGGCTTTCATGAGGACGGCTACATTGAATTGTGAAAAATCCTACAAAATGGATATAGACAACTTAAAAATAAACCGAAATTCCACAAAAATGAAAGCATACAGGTGAGCAAAACAAAAACTATCTCTCAGACTCAGTGGATTTAAAGTTATAGTAATGCTGCAGAAGACTAACAATGTATTACAAAATATGTAATGTCGCCTTACAGCCCTAGGGTCAAAATAACCAATCCAAAAACACTACATGTTAAACCAAGCATTAAAGAGGTCAAAGAGAACATCTGTCCATTGAACTGTATCTTAAATATAAGCACAATATTTCAACTAAACCACCCACAAAAAAACTACCAAAAAAATTATGTTAAAAAACAACTATAGCTGCTTGTTTAAAAAAAAAGTTATGGATTACAGGAACTGGAAATAGTTCATTTTAAATTAAAGTGACTTTTAAATATAACTAAATAACAACAAATCACAGAAAACGCCTACTTACACGCAACTTCACAGATGAAAACACAAAGCTGAGGGAAATTTTGTCAGCCCTCACCCTTCTCTCTCTATTTTTTTTTTTTTTTTGCAAAACTCAGTGAATTCAGTGAACGTTGTCATGTGTTAAAATGCCCCACTCTGCCTCACTAGAAACTCCCTCCCTCTTTTCAGCAGCCAAACATAAAGGGGGTGGGGGTGGGTGGAGGGGGATGAAGTGGTGTAGACACAGCCTTTGCCTATAGCTGCAGCATGGGGCTGTTTCTGGGTTAGTGCACAGGACTTCAGCTCCAGCGATCCAATCCTATTTCTGAAATATTTCAGAGACATGAGCTAAAAAGTGGGTCATCCACTTTGGTTCGACAGAGCAGCGCCATGACATCAAACTACTCTTTAGGAATTCAGTTTTAGGCATTTTTTTTTAAGTATCACATTGTAATCCACAACTTTGAAGCCACGTTATTGTTTTTTTTATTTCAAAAGGAGCATTGTATGGAATGATAGCTGATAAAAAGAACTTCTTTAAAACCAATGCTTTTTGGAACCAGCATGACAAATTTAGAAGAACCAGCAAAGTAAATGTGCTGGAGATAAAATATTTATTGAATGTGAAATTTTCAAGCAATCTGAAAAATAAATGAATACAAAAAACCGAATAACATGTAAGATACAAAACAAAATCCTACTGAATGTAGCAGACTTAACACTTGTCATGAGAATGGAGAAGTAACCATGATGATAAAAATAGAATATGGCTATTAGTGAGCAACTGGTTAAAATATTTGACTTTCTGAAACAGGATCAATAAGAAACACGGATGTACGGAACAAAATTGATGCAAAACTGACTGAAATAATAGCCACCAGACCTAGTAACTAATAAAACACTAAACAAGAATCGAAGAAGAGATGTTAGGTTCATGGGACTATGGATTACTTTATATGGATACAAATCAATGTGAACGTTCTCTCCTCCCCAAAACTAATTATTTTTTTTGACATTTACAAACATTTATTTTCACAACCTTTTTTTAAAAATGTTCTTACTTTCTTTCCTGATGTAACCATTATTTTAAACCACGTGTAAGTACCAAGACCAGTGAGTGGCTGCACAACATAAATGCATGTTATTGAAATAAAATATATATCAATGACAATAAATTTGCCATATACTGTGCAGCCCTATTAACAGGCCTACAACTGACTGAAATTTAGTACTTATACGCATCTAAGCATTTATTTCAGTAATGAATTGGAGGTTTGCAAACTCACGTTATAACCAATAAAAAACAGTCACATGTGGAAAAGGTGCAAATCCTTAAGGTGTTTTAAAATATTGTTAAAAAAAATACATAATTCACACACTTTTGCCGGAAACTGTTCAGACCAGTGTATGAAGCCTATAAATGTTCACTGTGTTCAATCTTCTCTAGCCTTCTTCTGACCTACATCTTGATCCAATCAAAGACAAAAAGATTTGGAGAGTGCGACGCCCATACCGTTTGCAAAGGCACTTACAAAGACAAATCCCCAAGACCAGAGATTAGCGTAACCTCCCTCCTACATCTAACTTGTCCTGCACATTAGCTACTGTAAATTAAATCAAATGAATAATAAAACCTCCTTATTGCTTATTTCTGGCAGTAGGTGGGATGCTATTGTAGCCTATGTTATCTTTTATGGGTCTATGCCCAAAATCCAATGACTAGCTAATTAGTCATTTCTGTAATGCATTACAACTGCAAAACAGCATGCATATTTATTATGCTTATACATTTCAATTTTGTGAGCTAATCCACCTGACAAAAATATTCAAAAACCATCGTAAAATTGAGTTTTATGTTTTCATATATGGTTGTTTTTCCTGTGTTTGCATTCAAAGCACTACAGATATTTTAACATGTTGTACAGCAGTGTACTCTAAAAGATGCACTGCAATGTGTAAAATACTAATGGGGAGACACAGTTTAGATGTAAAATGTACTTTTTAACTCAAGGTATGTTGTAAATTGTCATTTTTTACAAATAGTTTAAATTTAGTTGCACAGCTTTTACACAGAGAAAATCTCATGGTAATCTGTCAGTTCTAAAGCTGCAGCATGAACTTCATAAAAATCTTGTACTTTAGTGAACTGCTTGTGTATATTACCAAGCAGTGCCCTACATATAACTACATAGTATTGTATTTGTAGAACTTATTAAAGCTGGTTTAAAATAAAATAGTGACGGTATTTTAGATCCATTCCCACTACATAGAAACACAGAATTAGAGGTAGAATAAGTGAAAGAGTAAGAAGATGTAAAAATGAATCTGACAAAAGCTAGCTTACAGCTTTAACATGTGATCGAAGTGCCCTTTCCTGTGGATGACCCACCCTTCCCTCTATGGCCCTGGAGGCTGAGGACGTACAGTGCTGCCTCAAACTCCACTCAACCCAGCCCCCACTGCACTAGTGTACAATAAGCTCCGAAGAGTGTCGAAAAGCTTAACAAGAGTCTTTCAAGGCACAAATATGCATGAGGTCAAACTAAACTTGTGTAATGTGGCATTTTGAGAAATAACTTGAAGATATTAATCAGTAAGTAACGCATTAGGAATACATTTGAATAAAGAGGAAAATAATCTGTGCTCTATGAAATGATGACAGAGCTGGAAGCTGAACGATGAAGGAGTGCAATGATGACAAAGATGAACAATGTTTTCAACTGCCCTACATGACTGTGTTCACCCCTGACCAGCCCTACACACACAGAGAATAAGCTGAGTTTCCACTCAGCTTAAAAAAACAAAGCAATTGTTGCCAAGTTTTACATCCACAAGAAAGCAATTTGATTTAAAATCTGAGGCTAAGGTGAATGTTTACATGGGAAACAGAGAGCAGGGAATATGATATTAAATAATATAAATATTGCTCACAACAAACACTCAAAAGGCAAATAAAACAGGCTACACATCAAAAACATTTGCAGCATTTGAGCAAACTTTACAGCACTTTATTTTAACTAGGATATGATGCAAACTGGTGTAACACTGAACTAGCGCTGTCATAGAAAAATATATTTTGTTTAAAAAATATGGGAAATGAGGGACGTAGGCATCTGTGGATAAACAGGCTGTCAAATACAGCCATTAAAGTATTTTGGAAGCCAGCCTACTCTGTAAATAAGAAAACTGAAAACGGAGAGAAAGGAGTCAGAAAATGAACAAAAACAAAGTCAGTCTGTGTGATGTCAATATTTGTTTTTTTGTTTTTGTTTGGGCAAATCCTATTCATTTGCATGTTAAATGTTGGAAAGAATGGCTGACATGCAAGACATTTTTAAATGTCAACTATTGTGGTTTCATTCCAAATTTGCTCAAATTCTAACAAAACACACATTTTTTTTGTAACACAGTTTGCGTCTGGGGGATGATGGTTCATAAATACATGTATGGAGCAAACATACGGACAATTGATGCTGCTGTTCTGAGGGACAATTGTGCTTGTCTCCACCCTGCAGTTTTACTGGCATAAGATACAAAGACAAAATGTCCATTTCAGGGACAGTGGAGTGGTGGTGGTGGTGGTGGCGTGCAACCCTCTTCACCAAAAAGCCAGACAAAGGTACGTCCTTGTTGTTGTGGGACAGAATATGCCATTCTACAAGCAGCAGGCTGATGCTGTTGTCATGCAATGTGCAGCTTTACAATTGTAGCCCAAACAGAAGAGACATTTGTCAATCATTATGAGGGGACTGACAAAACAGTTCTGAGAGTACGGCTAGGGACCAGTTTGAAAGCTAATTGTCTCCTCACTGTCTTTTCATTGACATGTACTTTCCCGCCCAGATTTAAACTGGAATAAGTGGAATTAATTCACGCAGCTTTTAGAACTAATTGTGAACACTGGTACAGCCCTAATATCATGGAATTTCATACACTTTGGTATTGAACCAGTTAAAAACATTTAAATCTGATAACTCGAACAAAAATGTGAGGTGGTCTGAGATACAGTCAGTGTTCAGTTATCACATGAGCTACATTGAACGTTTGATCATTTATTTAGTTTAAGAAAAAATGTAAATAGCATTTACAGAATAAGGCATAACTACAATTTAATCCAAATTTTGCAAAAGTAATCTGTGTGATTGTTGTAAAAAAAGATCAAGCAGGGTAGTCGAGCATCAAAAGGCACAAATTGACATTCAAAATGCAGCTTTTGAAAAAACCTCTACTAGATCAGTAAAGCTGGACCTATTTTCAGTCAATTCAATCTTTCTGTAGGTAAACAACACATATAGTAGTGGTCATCCAGTTTCAATTTTTTAACCTAAGGACATATTAACAATCACTATGAGAAAACTATTGTGGGGATTAAGTTTATTACTTTGCGTTTTTTGTCCAGTCTTCATAATGAGTACCTTTAAATTATGTCAAACCAGTGATCAATTCCAAGCTTTATGACAATCTATATGTTAAACTCTGATTGCAGCTGGAAAACATTAGTCCTAAATTGAACTGACTTGAGATTGACTGGAATTTATACACTTTCAGTCCAACCATCAAGGTTAAGGAGATATATGTGGAGCTCCACATAAAATCTAAACTAAATTTTAATTAAATTGATTACACAAAACAATTGAAAAGTTAGAGAATTTGGAGAAGGTTATTGGGTGCCCTACGAAAAAGGGTAAAATTGCCAACTGTGTGGGGTCTGTGCTACTTCCTCACTGCAGTAAAGCGCGTCCACAGGGCGGTAGTTTGAGGAAGGCGGTAGTTAAGTGAGAATATCACCTCGCAGGTCTGTGTCGCCCTCCCCCCAACCTAAAATACAGTATCATCATCGCACGGGAGCGCGCATTTTTCAGAACGGGTCGCTTTTGCCGACGCGACACTCCCTTTAAGCAAATACGGTGCCCTTTAAATAAACTAACGTAAGGCCAGCATACAGTTTCTGTCTTTATTGACGGCTTAAAACACACCAAAAGCCTAAACACGAAACACCAGGGGTGTAGTGACGCTGTAAATAACAACAACAAATAACTAACAACCCCCAATGGCTGTAGTGAGAAAGAAACAGTTAAGGACAAAAAAAGTCGCGGCTCGGAGATGCCCCGAGTCGGTAGGTGCGGTAATAGATGGTTATTTACATCGATAAAGATCACACAGAAGCGACATTTAACCAGTAAAATTACGAAATGTGCAACTACCAGAATTCTTACCTACACAGTGAATGAGTTTGTGTCGCCACGAGTCAAGTTCCTGCCGAAAGCCGCGCCTGTCGATTGTGCATTGCTGCTTTTTACACGGGCTCGCCATTTTCTATTTTTCCTCTGGCGGGCCGGGCACCCGCACGCGAAGAGGAAACACTCTGCTGGCTATGTGAGCGCGCGCGCCCCCGCGTAGATGAGGAAATAACTCCAGTTGGAAAAAACCCAGCTATTAACACAAAGACAATAAACCAAATAATCTGATCATATCGGTGTGTAAATAAGTAGCCACGTAGATAGACGGTGCAACGAATTTAGAAACTTAATTATTTTGCTATCCTATGTTAAATACAACATTGGCATTTTTACACTGGATTTTTCCACTTTATGTTTAATTAAATATTTGTGTAGCTTAAATTCATATGCTTGTCCTCAATGCCAGTATGACAAAAATGTAACCTGTAGCAGTTCACATGGTTCGTTCAGGTCCCCTTGACCTGTAACTCAATTTAAATATGTAAATAACCAAAATGAAATATGGATGTTGCTGTTACGATTAACATGATTTATCTAAAATAGATGAACAAAGAGCTAATTATTTACCAGTGAGTGAGAACCGTTGGTTGCTGTTGACCCAAATTGAGGAATGAATAAGTCATGTGTGATTTGGGAAGGTCTAATGGCTTAGAGGACAAATAAAACCCTGTACTGAATTACTAAGAAGGTAAATTAAGAACATCGTTGTGAATCCTTGACTCTCTGTAGTCTTAAAGACAACATATTACAAAAGGTTTGCAGACAGTCCTGAACTTTGAAATGATTCTTAAATTGGGGAAAAATGTGGAAAAAATATCCCTGTTGTTGCGTTTATTCACTGTTCATTTTTATAACCATTCAACCACACACAAAAAAATACCTGTTTCAAAATGTTAACAAAAAATGAAATTTTCAACAGATTTTTTTAGATTAATTTCCTTCTTCCAGGTTAGGATCATTTTGAAGCTGTTTTAAAGCAGGGATAGTTTTGTGTAGGCCATAAAAATACAGGGAGTTTGAGAACCACATAATAACTATTTCCTGCCATCAAAAGGCAAAACCAGACAATTTTACCTGTGTTCGTGTGCATGCATGTGTTTCATGGACCTGTTTTACTCATCTTTGAATGACATATGTTAACCTTTGCACAATACTGTGCAAAACTATCTATCATATTGTTTTAGATGCTAACATTAGTGTTCAGTTTGTGTCTTTGTGTACATGGAAAAAACATATGCTGCTTTTTCTCCATGTTCTTTTTGTATTGTAGAAAAACACCACCCAGTTACATGAGCTCATTGCACATTGAACGCTAGAGGCACAAGTGTCTTTGAAAAAAAAAAGCCATCAGAAAGATCCTTTTATCCTTTTGATCATTTAGGACATTGATGTTTTATTGTGTCTTTTGCATTTATTTAAATAGTTCCTTCCACCCAAGAATATTTGTCCTCAGTCACAATTATTGGTTGTGAAATTCCTCTGATGTTCTCCATTGCGTGTCAGAAAATGAAAGTGGTTGATGTGACATTTTGAACAAACTACACATGAGGATTGTCTAACTACACAGACTTATAAACACTTTCTAAAGTTTGTTAGATGCTGGCTGACAATAAACTTCTTAAAACTACAATATTTTTGGTTTTCAGCCAGTTTGCTCAGTAGACAGCTTAGTCCAATGGATATATTAAATCTTCAGTCATTTGTACATATGGGTTGTGATAATTATATATAAATATTTACGCTTTAAATACATGCTCATGTGGCTGCACAATATATCGAAAATTTATCGTCATCCCGATAATAGTATGCGCAATATGCATATCGCAACAACTGCATAAACTGCAATAAATGGTTGACTCAAAAGTTTTCCTTTATGCGTTTTGTCATTCAGATGGAAGGTTGAAGTATTTCATCAATCTAGTGGAGCCCTTCATGTATTTGGTCAATTGGATAGGTCTCTTCATATTTAAAAAATAATAATTCAGGTTGGAATGGAAATGATTAGTTATTTTTAGGTTATTTTTTTTTTACTTTGAACCCAGAGCAGAAACACTACACATGTTCGTTTATCGCAAGTCATATCGTCATCGCAATATTAAGCAGTGTTATCGCAGGTTTTCCTAATATCGTGCAGCCCTAATATACAGTGGGTTGCAAAAGTATTCATACCCCTTGAACTTTTCCATATGTTGTCACATTACAACCACAAACATAA
>JAUBOC010000089.1:17492892-17506467 GCA_032275365.1 Anablepsoides cearensis | reverse complement strand
GGCAGAACTGAAAAGGTGAAATTTCATTATCTGAGATTCTTTTTGTGAATTAAATGAAATGAACATGTTTTGTATAGCCCACAGATGTGTCCTAACTTGTTCTAGGACCCCCATAATAGGACACCTTTAATATTTTTCAGTCTGTCTTTCATTGAATCTCCTGAATTCTTTATTTTTTTTTTAGAGGTTCTTTCATTTTGATCAGGTAATTTAATTAGTTTTTAACATGCTCCACCAGGTGCTTTTCCCTGCTTTTATATTTAGCATTAAAACATTTTAAAGAGTCTGTGAGCTCATCCACATCACTTAGTTGATGTTTCCTCCACCAATAGACTTAAAAAATGTTAACTCATTTGTACAAACACTCGTGACGATATTTAAATTCTCTTTTGCCTTATTTTCCAAAATTCTTTGAAATGTTGAGCTCCATCTTTTTGTTTTGTTTTTTCCACACACCAAACACCAGGCCGGTTCTCAGAGAAAGTTTTGATACTTTCAACAAACCTGCATTATATCATAATATTCCACACAGGCTGTTCACTTGGCCTCCGACTGCAGCAAAGTAACATAAATATTTATATTTTAATAACTTTGCTCGGGTCAAAATGGTCCCAAATGCCAAGATGTCTAAGTTCCTGGGCCAGAGTCTAATCTAGTCCATCAGTTTTTTTGGGATCTCACATTCATGGAAGCCTTATTTAAACTGACTCCTGTATATACAGAGTAAACATGGTGAAATCCCTGAGTGTTTGCTAACAGGACAAAGGGGAGGCCTTGCATGACTCAAAGTGGATCTCAGAGTATAAACAGTGTTAGGTGGGCCCGAACAGACACTGTCTCGCAGAACTAACCCGACACAGAGCAGTCCTTCTAAATCACAACACAATTAGATTCTGTCAGAGGAAGTGACGTTCACAAGTTGTTTTCACAAACGCCAGAGTTTAACAAACCAAACCATCGCTTAATATGATCTGGGTTGGGATAACATTATCTGCACTGATGCCTCACAGTTCACATCACCCTGGACAATTAACATTACCACATCACTTTCAGGTCAGAGGTTTTACACTTTTCTGCACAAGGTTTGCACAGGACTGTATTTAGATTCCAAGGTTATACAGCAGATATGAACACATTTCGAAAACACGGCTTCGTTTATTTTACTTTTCCCTCCAGGTTAAGCCTGCTTTCTCTCATTATGACTCTAAAACAAAGCATGTGCTAATGTTCATCTAAATCTGCAATTATGCATGTGGCCCAACAGTATAGTGAGTAACATTATACACCAAGTGCTCCAGGTGTTAACTAGTCTGCTTTGACTCTGGCCTGTCAGAAGCCCGTTTAAAGTGAACCACATGAGAGGACGGCTCCAAACGTTTCTGCCTCTCACTTAAAAGCAGGAGCCTGTTTCACATGAGTGGAACTTAAAACAAAAATATAATTCAATCTAAATGCTTCCAACGAACGCATCTCCCCTGCTTCCAGCCTGGTGCTTTTATGAAACGTCGGTACAGATGTCAAGGCAGGCCTCGGGACAAACTTGCGGAGACAAAAAAGCAGAAAGATTCTAGCGGCGTCCTTTCCTATCGAGTGCTTATCTGTGGATCAGCTGACTCCAAGCCATGTGTGGCTCACGTTTAGCCCTTCTGGGCCAAAGCTGAGGTCTGGAGCTTGAGCCCGTCGCGGCTCCACGTTTCCCCATCAGCAGCCGCCTCATGCAGCGACAAGACAGCACTACAAAGGCTGGCTCCAGCTGCTTCCACATCTGTGGCGGGAGAATGTAGCAGTTTGGTTCATGTGTGTGTAAGAGTGAGCACCAAAAAAAAAAGCACCGACTTACTGTAGAAAACCTTTGCGAAAGGATGCTGCAAGAAGCTGACAGTTTGTATTTATGGCACAAAGGGCTTTTCTGCTTCTCTTTGTGCTCCCGTGCAAATATAAATCACCTCTTTTTGTCTCTTTGTTTCGTTTTTCTTCCTCCATGTGCTCCTGCAGATCTGTCTGCAGAGGCTGTGTCTGTTCAACATGGAGCAAGATGGATACTTAAGCGTTTAGAAGTCAAGTCAACACTGTTTAGTATTTGCAGGTGTTTATTATCTGTGTAAACCTTTTTTAAAAAACAAAAAAATATGTAGACACACTTTACATATTAAAATAAGACTCTCATAAGGAAATATGAACATCTCTACATAAAATATAAACACATTCAGAGGCAAATAACTGAACTGTTGAGTTCAGAGGACTAAATTTCTAGAAAAAAACTCATCATATATATCTTCAAATAACTTGGTCAAAACATTATAAAAGTACAAAATAAAGCTGCGCCTTGTACAATAGACCAAACTGTATTGTTTTGTGGTACAATATCTGTATTCAATGAATACATTGAGAAATATTTAGACATTTATATATATTTTAGCATTCAAATAACCTAAATCTAACAAAATGGGGATTTTTTATTAAAAACAAAGCACAAAGTAAAGTATTTTATCATATAAATTAGGTGTATGCTGAATATCAAGCTTAAATCTCTTTATACTTTTATGTACATTATCTAAAAATATATATATATATGGTATTAAATCTGTACAAAAATGTAAAATATATAATATATATTCCATACAAAAGAAAAGTAGCAGCAAATAAAGATCAGACAGAGAAAGTATAAAAAGGTATGTTAAAAATAAACCTTAAAAAAAAAATACAAGTTTTTAACTGTAAAGGCAAAACAAGATGTGGACACGTCTAATTTGTAATAATCATCAGCTTTTGCTGAAAATGAGCCTAAGCGTCATCATGACTGTTATCCTCTGCAGCTGAACTGAAACACGCACAAAAATACAAAACAAAAAAACGCACACTCTCAACTCGAGCACTTTGATACAACAAGGGAGGAAAAATATTCTCTCAGCCGTTCAGCTTCGGGGCTGAACAGACATCAGTAGCTTTAAACATTTATACACAAACACAGCGTAGTTCAAGCAGGAACACACTATCACATTTTAGCATGTTTTTTTATCATGGTCTGATAAAAAAAAAGTTCGTACAATACAATTAATTTTCAAAGTTGGAAACATTTCATTGGTATTAATGAGAATTAATGGAAATTTACCGGATTAAACTTGGAATTTAATCTATAAAGGGTTGGCTCTTAACAGTAATTTTAAATATCATTGGGGGAATCATATTTGAGAATAATCTTGATTGCTGTACCTGAAAAAAGAGCTGTTGCATCATAAAAGGAGAGGAGGAGAGCAATAGAAATGTTCAAAATCATTTGTTCTCTAAACAGGGTTCATGCAGGTTTCAATAAGTTAAATTAAAGACCTTTTAAGACCACTGGGAATGACATTTAAGACCAAATCGAGGCATTAACAGAAACATTACACAATTATAACATAGAACCCCTTTATTGTTATCAATTTAGCTATTAAAGAATATTTAATTTTATTCGAAGAACACTAAATTATTTTAATGAAACAGTCATTTCTATGAGACTTTCATATCAACTGCTGTGGACCGATTCCAACCGAATGCAAAACTCACTGATATCAAGCCAAGTCTCAATGAAAACACACTTTCCCATGTTTAAACGACAAGCAGTGGACCTGACTGAACTTCTTTGTTTTTGGGCAGGTGAATAAGCCGTCGTATGCAGGGGGTTGTAGCGACAAAGAGGTCAAAAACATGGAAGTAAACTGTGTCATTTTTTGCCTGCAGTTATCACAGTGTTTATAGTTTAACGTGTACAAAGACCGGTAGCAAACTTAGCACTTCATGAACACAGATTTGATTACGATGCTTTGCTCTGTTTATTTATGCAGCCAACGCTTCTCGGGAATGATTGAAAGTTAAAAAATTAAGACTTGACAAAACAAAATTTAATACCTTAGATGAAAATCTGGGCGTTTAAGAATTTTTTTAGGCCTAAAATTTTAATTTTCAAATTATAGACTTTTTTAGACTTTTTAAAAAACAGCACAAACCCTGTCTAAATGTTTTGTGGTCCATAGTGACACAGTGGTGTCATTATATGTTAAATTAGGCCAATACATTTGTAACTTTTGTCAAAATTTGGGTCCATCTCATTTGACTATGACAAAGTTTGTTGAAATTGTCCTCAATTTTCAGGTGATTTTTATAAATTCCTTAATTATCATGAAAAGTTTCTAATTTGGAAGAGTTCCAAACCCCCCTGCTTAAACTTTCCATGCAATGTCAGAGAATTTCTGAGAAAAATTTTAACAAAAGCCCAAAAATACGCAGGCAAATATGACACCGTTTTGTTTTCTTGATTCTGTGTTTTGCTAACCACTAAACATAAATGTCATTACAATCCCAGAATAAATCAGGTTCACATAAGTCTTGTAGCTTTTGAGGAATTGCTGGTAAAAAAAAAAGTGTTCAGCAGTGCAGCTCTCCCATATGCATCACAGAAAAATCTTTCTCTGAATAAAACTGAAAACTGTCTGTTCTTCAATATTACAAAAATCCTAAAAGGCTGATATTTACCCAGAAGAGTCGTGGTGTCCAAGAGATGACAAGTCACCCAAAAAGTCAACAACATCCTTCCTTCTTCTTGTCTTTTTTTAACAGTCAAGAGGACGGGTGGTTCTGTGATTTAAAGAGTTGCTGTTATCTCCGGCAGGCGTACGCATTAATGTTTTTGATGACATAAAAGCCGATGGTCATCGGGGGCATGGCTATCGTCCGACCTGCCCTCAAAGTTTTAGGCTTCAGCTCCGGGAATGTCTCGCTGTCCGGCATGAGCAACTTCTCCCCGTTCAGCTCGACGTGTCTGAGAGGTGAAGACAAGAAATAAAAAGATTAGGATTAATATATTATTTCACAAGACTCAGTACAGTTCTTACAGAGAGAAATACGAATGTGGGAAGGATTTCCTCAGTGTTCTGCTGCTGTTTTGTGACATGCAATGCCACAATGAGAGTGTGTAAGTGAGGCATGTGAGGAAGATAAAATCCTAATTCTGTTAGTTGTACACTTGAGGGCGCTGCTACGACAATTTTGTAAATAAAACATCTAAACTAAACAGTGGTGAAAACATAACTTAAACCTGCCTTGAATAAATTGCAACGTTTTTATTTCAAATAAAAGATATTTGATTTTATCATATATAATGTTTTTTGGAATAAGAAAACGATGAGGCTGATAATAGCATGTTAAAAATATATGTATTTTTTTTTTAACAATATCAAAAATCATCTCATATTGTAAACATTCAGTGCAAAAAAGCAAATATGACCTTTATGAAACATTTCAATTTGAATTTCGTTTTAAAGAGTTGTTGGAAACTTTAATTTAAAACAGTTTTAAACATCTACTAAAGTTAAGCTACTTTTTTATGCTTTGTAAAAATAACAAATTTTTGCCCAGAAAATCAGCATTAGTGGTCGTGTTGTTGCTGATAATTACATTTAATCTAACTTCTTCTTTGTACGTTTAGTTTTAAATCCAGGGAAGTAATTAGAAAGGTTTTTGTATCACATTTTGATTTATGTATTCAGTTTTTAGAAATAGAAAGCATAAATTTTATATACGAGCAGTGGACACCAGTAATGTCTAAATAATATAAATTCCGGCAGTTTAACAGCAGCACACTTATTTTTCAGCTTCTCTCTTTTTATTCATATAAGGTAGTGTTCATGCATATCAATCATCAAACTTTCATCTGCAACATTACTTGAAATATGTCTTTGCTGCAAACAAAACTAAATATAAAAAAAAAAACAACTTTTGTACGTCTGCCGCTTTTACTGACTTTGTAAAGTTTATGACATTAGGATAATAAAAACCAGTTGTCTGGAGGATTTTTACAAGAACCAAATTCATTACAATAAAATTATGGTAATAATTAAAGTTATTAGCCTAAACATGCATTACGCGTTCGTCTAAACATTTTTTAAAAAAGTTTGACTACAAAAGTTTTTTAGACATCTGGTGCTGTTAAATCAATCATTGAAGTCTCATGCGCAGCCTGTGGTAAAGGCGGGCACTTAAAGACAGATAATGGGACATCGTTAGCTCGCTCGCCTTTTAATTGCCTTGCAATCCTGTTCTAACACCTAAAACATCCTTCATCATTACGCTGTTATTGAGGCTTTATGCCTAAGCCTCTATTAAGGCTGCATGCAGGTATCATATAACAAAGACAGACACACACACACCCACAGTGGTGAGTCATTAGGCTGTTATTACAGGATGTCAGGCTTAAGTCAAAGTCAGAATAACAGGCCAGGTGCTTAAAGCAGAGAGAACCAGACTCAAACCATAAAGCTTTTATTTTAAGGAAATGGGGATTAAATGACCGTGCTTCATAAAGTTTAAAACATTATAGATAAAAAAAATGACGAAAAAAAAGCACAAAGAGGGGAAATGGAAGGAATAGCAATTAAAATGTGCAATATAATATAGATTTGTTCAAAGAATTAATAAAAAGAGTCTCACAGTTCAGTGGAACAACAAAATTAGCCTATAAATAATCTGAATGAGACCAAACTGAAGTACTCTGTGTTAAAATATTTCAGGTTTCAGTAAAGCCCCACAATAAACACAACTAATAAATAGCTAGCCTGCACAGATTAGGATAGACAACCTAGGATAAAAAAACTTCTTTAGAACTGAATCTGGTTTTAGAAGAGAGTTCTACTGGTTTGGATGTATAAAGGCAGTGAGCAGCGTGAGCTCAAAGTGTGTATTTGCATGTTTTGTGGTGCGGCATTCACACAACATGCCGGCTCAGCATAAATGGCTCACTGTGGTCTTTAAAGTGAATTAATTTGATTCCACGCAGCTCTCTAAAAGGCCTGTGTTTAACACCCTATAAAGGTGGAACCAATAAAGCCGTTTATGAAATTCTAATGTTCCCCTTCTTCCCATCCCAGTCCGTTTCAGTTCACTGCACACAATAATTACTTTTGACAATTATAATCTAAAACTCTCATCATTAGTGCTTAGTAATTTGGTGTTTGAGGTTTTCAAATAAATGTAAAAACAAAAAAAAAAAGCAGAAAAAAAACCCCAACCTGGCTTTGAGTCCATCCTTGCCGTGGGGTTGCAGCAGGTACTGGTGGACAGTCTTGTTCCGTAACGTTCCCGCCAACTTGATTTTTTTTCTCGACCGATGCAGGTTGATAATGTAGATTGTTATAGACCCCCTCACGTAGTTATGGCTAATGTCACAAAGAAAAAAACAAAAAACATTACTTTTACATTCAAAGGTCTATCAGGAAAGAGCCAAAAAAAGATCCTCTCCACATGTGCTCCTGGGGATTTATTATATATTAGAATGTCACGATGAATAAAATACTTTATAATTAAGGATGAGCACAAAGATGGAAACGTCTTTGATCGTTTTATCACACGTAGTGGTAGGATAAAACCACAGCTCATTTATCTAGTCTGGATCAAAAGGCTTTCAGAACATTCAGAATGTAAATTAAAGCACACTAAGGGTAGGAAATCCACTAAGCTGCGAGTTGAATTTTATGAGGTCCTATAACTTATATGCATTTAGCATGAAGCGCATTTTATTTCTGACGTGTTTAACGTTTCAAAACCACAAAAAAGTACAGTATTTAAACCTGCCTTTGTCTGGTTCAGGGTCAGATGAAGGGGGTTTAACAGAAAGGGCAACAAATCTTCAGTTACTCACACAACAGTGTTTAAGTCCTTCTCCAAAGAGCAAAGCACTTGGGACACGACTTGATAGGAATATTAGCTGAAGGTAAATAACTAAGTAAGACAGATAAGACAAACATGATAAAATTTAATACGGGCAAAGATATGAGGAGAAAGACAACACAGCTGTAGTGAAAACCACATGTCAGCCACGGTGTTCAGGGTCAAGGCTAAATAGTCTGGTAGATCTCACCCCCCCACACACACACACTCCAACCCAGTTATGACCCCTGAAAATCTCATATCCTAACAGCAGACTTGTTTTTGGTTTAATGTTTATCTTTCTTTGGGCGCAGGGTGAGATATTTATTCCATTATGCTGCGAGGCAGCAACTATTCAATATATTTTCCAGGAGACAGAAAATAATGTACTGTTGTTGGGACTGGAAAGCGTCTGGCTCTGGGCTAAGCGATTTGTTTTTTGAGAAATCTGGATCGAGGTTGCGAGTCATCCATCCAACGGTTAGATGGAGGAATCGATAATGACCTCTCGGGCCTTTCAAATGATGAGGTTCTCAGAGACCCAAACCAGAAACATAAACTTATTCTCATAATGTTTGATGTTAGAGCACCAGCAGAAAGTCTGAAAATAATAATAAAAAAAGCTACTGCAAACCACTAAAAGGGGGTAAAAGGGCAGTGAAAGTCAAGCATCTAAATAGCAATGAGTTTTCAAACCATCAACAGTCATGGACATATTTACAGAACTATCAAACCACCAAGACTATAAAGTTTTGTCCACTTATGAGTTGTTTATATAAGTAGGGGAAATACTGGCAGCTAAATTTGAGCTCCAGCTTGTGGCATCTTTTCACTCCCAGATTTACCAGGTGACTGCACTCGCTGACAACTTCCACGAGTGAAAACTCACTGAAAACCGTCAAATATCTTCGCCATTTTATCGTCCATCCATCTGTGCATTGCTCTGCTATTTTTTCCAAGAGATGCTCCACCTGCAAACCAGCCCCGTCTAAGATAAGGCCGTAAGTCTAGCCCGGTGCTGACAGCCGCTGGTCTGGGTTAAATGATAACCTTGAACAGGCCATGGTGGCACTCTTCATCTCCTCCAGGCACAGACTGCCTTATTGTCGCTCCCCCCCCTCAAATATCCCCCTCCAGCCAATCCGAGATGGGATAAAGGCCTCGCACACCTTTCAGCGGCTCTTTGACGACAGGGAGACAGAACCCACACACCTGATAAGTGATACCCGTTAAGTTTTATAGGCTCTGAGCTGTGAATGAGCGGGTGTCCACGAGCTGCTTATTTATGGGAAGCCAAAAGGGATGACGAGGGATTTTGTTCTTTCCCACCAGACAATGAGCCTCAGGTATTTTCACAAAGACTCCAAAGGTCTGCTTTGTATCTAGACCTTCAAGGACATCCCAAAAGCTTTGCAACTTTTTTTTTTTTCCTGAAATGTCCCACTTTTCGAACGAAATCTAATAAACGTACGACGGTACATACTTGTCGTAGCTGGTACAGTGTGCGTAGATGCGTAGCTTGTCCCGTATGACTCGTCCTGGTTGTGGCTTCCTCTGCAGCCCAGCCACACGGACAGCTAAGACCCTCGGACCAACCAGACGCTTGAAGACCAGGGAGAACCAGTAATCCTGTAGGAGAATCAAATACACAAACACAAAATGAGCCTTCGTTTCAAACAGCATGGTAAGGTTTTCTCATTAAGATCTTTAAAGACGAGAATAATATATGTAATAACAATATAAACAAAATAAAGGCGTGTACACACTGGCTAAAAAGCCTATGTCTATAACGAAACTATAAATAATATATAAACAGAATTTTAACAAAGTGATCTGCTTTTATTGCAAATGTAAAACTCATGCTTTTGGTATTTTATATTAATACTAAAATGTTTTTTAATATTTTTGAAAATCATTGCTTTAGGTCTGACGGTTTTAATAAAGGTTGTGCACCTCCAGGATAAAATGAAAAGCAATATCAGAAAACTAACAAAGCTCGTCTTTGGGGGGGGAAAAAAAAAACTAAAAGGTCAAGATCAAATATACACGTGACGTTCAACATGACTACATCTGCACAGAACCTATCAACCCCTGACCTGTTGAAAATCGACAAGTCCTAAATAGGACTTTTTTGGGGGGTTGTTTTCACAAAATATTATGCTACAGCAGAAATTGTTGTTTTCTGTTATCATTGTTAAATGGTTGCCCATACCGGGTCTCACACTACAGACTACACAGACTCAACACCTCTCTCCTAGAGACCCAGAACAACATGTGCTCCTCAGGAAGTTCCCATGCAATCCTGCATATGGCAACATTTAAGAGCTTCTTTTTTTTTCCACACAGACTTTAACTTAATTTGCTGCCAAGGCATTGAAGAAGCACAGCACAGTATAGAGCGCCATACTGCTGGGTAAAGCCAGAGGGATGGATGGATGAATATATGGTCAAAACTATGATCTATTATAGTGAGCAGATTAAGCAAAATGGGTCCACAATGGTTTTAAAATACAAAATTTCTAAGTGCAACCAACAAGAGGCCAATAGATTTACTTTAATTTATAGCTGAGCTAAATTAAGGCAAAAACACAGATAGGCTTGACGTGCTGCTAAATCTTTTTGAGAAATTGTCTCCACAGTTCCAAATTTCCGGTCTGACTTTTTGCCTGTTTTTTTGTTTTATTGCCTGCTGTCTCACTGTCTGCCCCAGACACTTCTTTCCAAGATAGACAAAATGAGAAACATCAACTGCAGAAACAGACATTCGTTAAAGATCCAAACAAAATACTATAAATAAAACTGAAAAAACAGGTGGGCACAACTAAAGCAGTGATAAAACAGAACAGAAAAAAACAGCTGCTCAGATTCATAAAATATAACATAAAATATAAACATTATGTAAAAAAAGTAAAAATTATTTTGTTTTGTTTCTGATCAAACAATAAGGTTCTAGTGTTTAATCTTAACTATGTGAGGCATTTAAGGGTTAATAGTTATTTTTTAGTTTGTAAACTTAAAAAGAAGTAAGGTATCAGGCTTTATCCGAGAGCAACTCTGCTAAAAATTGGACACAAAAAAAAGACATAAAGGAGAGTATAAAAATATTTTGACTCCAACTATTAGGGCTGGGCAATATGGCTGAAAAATGCATCGTGATATACGTTTCATCTCAGTCGGTATTGATAATCACTGATTAGTTTTTTTTAACCTATTGTGAGATAAAAGGCTGATTAATACTGTCAAACTGGTGACGTGACCTTTCCTCTTTTATCAACAATTTCCTCTCAAGCTGTTGCATTTATTTTCTCCTTTCACTCCATGTTGTTCTATTTTTTTGTATCTGTAAGCAGTTATGAAGCGTGACACTGCTATTGTGCATGTTACTCAACAGGTTGATGCTAGTTTATCTAAGAGTGAGGGGGAGTTAGTTGATGCTCTGCCTACATCCCCCACAATGCCGCGCAAATCTGTATTGGAGTTCAGGGAAATTATAAAAATTCTATTTGACAAATTTTCCATTGATACTGATCATGTGTCTATCACGACATATGTTGTTATTAAATTATTGACCTGCCCTACCAACTATACATGAGCTTAATTAATAAGAAAGAACACTGTATTAAAGAAGAGCTGAAATAACAGCCCACTGTGTCTTCATGCTCTGCACCTGAAAGTGAGCTTTATACTGTATGTTTTTTACACTGTTATTTATATACAGCTCTGGAAAAAAAAGAAATCACTGCATAGTTTCCCTGTATTTGGTAGAAAGCATTCCACCAAATATTGATTTTTGAACCCTTTATAAGTTAAAATTTTAGTATTTTTGTTTCTAAATTAATATGAACTTGTTTTCTGTGCATTATTTGAGGTCTGAAAGCTCTGCATCTTTGTCGTCATTTTGACCATTTCTCGTTTTCTGCAAATAAATACTAAACTTTTGCTTGGAATTTCAGACACATGTTGTCAGTGTTTCATAGAATATAATAACCATGTTCATTTTACTCAAACTTATACCTATAAAGAGTAAAATCATAGAAACTGATAATTTTACATTGGTCTCTTTATTTTTTCAAGAGCTGAAAGGTGAATTTCTCAATACTTTAAAAGAATACATCTTAGATAAATAACACTTTAGATAATTGACCCTCCTCTGAATGTCATGAGAAGAAAAAACTAAACACACAAGAAAACAGAACAAAAAAAGTCAGAGCGACAGAAAGGTAGGTAAAAAAAAATTGGGAAGGAGAGGGGGAAGTGTGGAAAAAGACAAAGTGGTAGAGTCATTTAGTGGGCTGGGGGCTTTCAGGGGATTCTACTAATGTTGGAGTCATCCTATAGGGGAGGGAGCCAGGTCATAAATTTCCCATGCAGGGGACAGGTTGGCCCTGCAGTGAATTCTCTCAGCAGGTAGGCTTGTGCAGCTCTCAGACATCCAGCCATGTTAAAAGCATTGTGATCCTAGCAGGAGATCAACATTCCCAGAGAAAAAAAAAAAAAAAGAGGAAAGGAAAGGAAAAAAAGGAAGCCATCTTGACTGGTTTAGTTAGGGCAAAAAAGCACATTGTTGCTACATGTAAATAATTAAGATTTCAGATAAAATAAATTTGTTTAAAATGTAAGAAATGTCGTTATTATCGTGGGAGTCAAGATTACCTAAAGTAAGTCTTTAACTTCTGCCCTGCCTTAGAGTAACAAACTTTTCATTAAGTAAATCATTTTTACATTTACATGATCTAAAGTCGCATTTTGCAGCTTTATGAAAGTAGTTGGTTTGTTCAGGAAAATAAAAAAGCTTAAAATTATTAATTTATTAAATATAAATATAAAGATAACGTTGGTAGTTTACATAAATGTTGGAATTTGTTTTCCCTCTTCTATGGATTGATTGCTAATTTGGTAAAACTACAGAGAAAGTTGGCATTGGGCAGTTTCATTTCACACAGTCTTGCGGGTTGTTGCACTAACTCGCCTGTGTGTCAGAATCTCAGGTTGCAGATCTCTCACCGGTCACCTGTCTCACACAGAGAAGCACACAGTTAGGATGGAGGTAGAAGGGAGCACCGACACTGTCCGGGGCTACTGATAAAGGGCTAAGGTTACATGGCATTTTGCCCCCGCGTCTAACCACTCATCACCACTAAACGCCTTTCATCTCAGCTAATAGCTCCCACGGGAAAGAGCAAAAATAACTGTGTAGGCACTGGGTGATGTAGAGTCCAGAGCCTATATGACGGGTCAAATCCAATCCTTGTTATTGACTTACAGGTAAAGGGTTAAACTGCTGGTCCACGAGGTGTGTGTATCCATAGTCAAAGAACGAGTGACGCAAAACCACATCAATGCCTTGCACAGCTGCCACACCCAGCGTGTTCATCCACCTGAAATACATGTAAATATTGCAAATATTGGAAAATAACATGATTCCTGTGCAAAAAAACCCAATCATTTTATTTAGATTTTTTTTTTGTTCAGTACTTACAGAAAGCTGGCAGCGTACGTGTCAGAGAGATTATTGATGCCTCCAGTCCATGCTGGACCCAAACCCCCGAGCCACACCTTCTTACCCGGAGCGTGTGTGTTCACAACCTGCAATGAGGGATGTAAAATACAGGTGAATATAAAAAAAAATCTACTGCAGCAGGATCTCAAATTTGAGGTAGAAAATCTTATTTGGTATAGATTAATTTTCAGTTATTCTGCAGCGTAGTGGAGAGTAATAAGAGTTGAGAATAATGCTGCGTTCACACCAAACGCGATTTCAGCGTCAGGAGCATCAGGTTTACATGCAAAGTCTATGGTGGACGCGCGTCAAGCAGTATCTGGAAATGCTGCGGCGCGTCCAGCGCGATGAGAGCTGCGCGATTTGAACGATTTGAGCGTTCGACGCGCTTGAAG
>JAUBOC010000089.1:17458452-17468935 GCA_032275365.1 Anablepsoides cearensis | reverse complement strand
GTGTGTGTGTGTGTGTGTGTGTGTGTGTGTGTGTGTGTGTGTGTGTGTGTGTGTGTGTGTGTGTGTGTGTAAACCAGAACGTGAGAGAGGGATTACCTCAATCTGCGAATTTGCTGTGACTAGACCTGCGTGTGGCCCCCTTCTGTGAACCCTGTGTAAGGGGATGCAGGGCAAGTTGACAAGGCTGGTGAGTAAGATGAGTGGTATGTTAACATACACTGCTCTCGATGTAAAGTACAACCACTCCGTGCTGCTGGGAGTGTGTGTGCGCGTGTGTGTGCTCTAGCCTAGGCAACTGGCCACAGACAACAAATCAGAGACAGAGAAGTGGACAAAATAACATCAACTGTCTTTCACTGGTTTTGGGCCCTGTAACTCAAACCATTTGTTGGGGAAGAGGGTGTGAGGGATATGTGGATGGGGTGTGAGTGGTTTTCACATCTGTTTGGCAATGGTCGCTGTCTATCACTCCCTAATGGGAAAAGTACGCTTTTTAGATACTAATGACCTCAATGTGTTTGGCTTGTAAAGAAACAAGGTGCACAGAGGTATTCTTTTCCCAGGGGAGAAACTGTGGGGGGCAATGTGGAGCTACCTAACACCAAAAGTAATAGAAACTTAGCAGCTAAAACACCAAACCAAAAATTGTTTATGAATAACTTTTTTATTGACAACTGACATTTTTTTGTAACATTTGAATCCAACCAAAAAGCCATTTTCTAAGGCTAAACAATGTCTTGTTTTCCAGTGTTGCTCCCATAATAACAGCTAAGGTTTTTATTTATTTGTCCTCCAACATCCATTCTATGATTTAAAGAACAATCTTTCACAATGTAAAACAACACAATTCTATATATTCCTTATTTATTTATTTATTTATTTTAAAAAAAGGTCATTATCTTGGTAATGCAGAAGTGTTGACCACTGACAATCTGAGAAACATGCTTGACTGACCGCTAAATCTTGTGGGTGCAGAAAAAAATACCACTTTTTACGACTGTCAAAAACAAACAGCAATGCTCTAGCACAAGCTCAAAAGCAGTAAAATAAAATTTAATTGTATTTCTCTTTCTGACTCTAACATTCATGTAAGTATCACCAAAAATGATTCACATCTAGACATCATACCCTAAATGGGTATTATATCATCCTGTGGGAGAACGGTCTGGCATTAAACTTAATTTACTTTCTCTTGATTAAATCAAAAAGCACATTTTAGTGTTGCAACTTGAACAAAAGGTGGGGTAAAACAAGTTCAATATTTTCCTCAACAGTTGTGGGCCAAAACAACCAATTAGGGTGGGTTTAGGTTCACTTATTTTATGGGATTTACTAGACCCAGGACAAGCCACTGGTCAGAATTGTAACCAGAAGCTCATGGGTTGGTCAAATATGTTAACACAACTCAGCTCTTGGTGTGTTTTCAGTAAAACAATGGTGGATACTTCATGAATGCAACTTGTGATGCACTACATAGTGTAACGATACATCGATCTATACCGATATATCAATTTGAATGGTTCATGGTTCAGTTCTATCGAGGCAAAATGAAAATTGTGATCTATATCGTCATCATATTCTTGATGACAATTTATATCTTATGTCCATCTAACGCAGTCATTGTTAGATGGACATGTGATATTGCATTATATCGATTGCACACATGTGAATTGAATTGAATTGAAATCGTATTGTGACAGACTTTATGATATCGAGAAATATCGATTTGTCATCTAAACATATCAAAGTAATATCTTATCGTGATAAAGCTGGTGATTTACACCCCTACTACATATGCAATATATATGTGCAACAAAATTAGTGCACAAAATCAGAGAGCCTCATTTAGATGTGGGACATCTATAAAATCTTACAAATCCATGATCAAGATTCCCTGCCAACATAAAGAAATGCTTGTTACTGTGAATCTAAATGCAGAATCTGAATATTACCAAACTATTTATGTAGCTTTTTAAGAGTAAAAAGAATGCTTGAAAATACTCAATGCTACTTAAAATAAATCAGCAGATTGGTTTTAAATGATAAAAACCTACTTTTTTAAAGAATATTTTTAAACTGAAAAATATTTATAAATACTGTTAGAACACAGCTAGGCTTAGTAGTTAAAAATGGGGTGTGAAGACCATGCTTGACATTTTTACTACCAGAGATTAGTAACGCTGTCACCTCCAAAGAGCCAAGTAAAGATTTACCTCTTATCTGGTGATCCATCTTGTCACACACCTCTGCAAATGCTGTAATTGTAAAGTGTATGCCCTGTAATTGCTAAAGGACAAGCTTTGCAATTTCCCCACATCTTCTTAGCAGGTAGGGCAAAAGAGGAGGGAAGCTAACCTCAGGCTGTACAACTCCCGAACCATCAAAGAATTTTAACTTAAAACAATATCTGCAGCTCTTTGCACAAAAACACCTGCTAAAGCTACAAACACGGCATTAGTGAAGGCTCAAGTTTTTAACAAATGCCTCTTTTAACACCTTCAAATTCATCTTGTTCAAAAATTACAAGACTTGCAAATCAAGGGCAAGCAAAATATTTGTTTCAGTATGAAGGACATCTGCTACATTTGCAGTCCAAGACCAGTATCTTTGATCCCAGGCTGTATGATGAATGAGGTGTATGAAGACCAGATCCCAGGCAGGGCAGCAATGCAAACACACAGTATCCCAGACTCCCTTTCACTGCGGGTGTAATCACCGTAATCACAGCAATCATCCTCCACTCTCAAACTATATCCACACACATTACTTATGCTTCAGTTAAACTCTGGGTCTTCAGCTGAGCATGCAGAGCCAGATGAAACAACCACAAAATCAAAAATCATGTAGCAAATATTAGATTTTACTCAATAGTCAATGTCAAACCTTTATTTCATAACATCAGTGTAATGACTGAAAATTATCCTAATTAAATATAATTAATTGAATGATCATCATTCATTTATTCAATGAACAATGGAATAATTTATGAATTTATGTCGTCTTTTTAAATTTATTCTGCAACAAATTTGTGAAAAATTAGACATCTACCAATAAACTTCAGCCAAGAGAACAATATTCATATAAGGTTACTTAAGGCTGATGTTCAATTTCACCCTTTGCCAAAACGTACCCAAACTTCATACCGCAGTTGTCATTTTCTTCCAGTTTGGTGCAAAACCATAATAACTTTTCAGTCGATTAAAAAAATTACCACATGGTTCCCATGAACCTGAATGATTACTACTTAGCTTCCACAAACATATCTCTATGCATGCATATAATCCCAGGGACCCTGCGTGCTCTAAAGTACCAGCTCCATGTGAACATGCACATGATGAAGGTGAACTATTATTATGTTTCATAACAGTAAAATGCTTTGTTTTCTTTTTTGCACTGCATGAATCCCTAATTAACACACGAATAATTGAACATTACCCAACTAATTTGAAAAGTGCTTTTGCTTAAAATGCCTATCCCTACTATTAAGTGTGTACCATTACACATTATTACAGATTAAATGAGATGGCTGCTGGTAATCATTAAAGGGATGATGACCTTTGGCAAAAACATGTACATTTAAAGCTCTATTTCTGCTTTAAACCACCACAAAAAAAAAAAAAAAAAAAAAAGTCAACTACTGGGGTGCCCAAACTTTTTCCCTGAGAGCCAAAATGAAAATCAACCCAAGGGCTGCAGGCCAAATCCAATAATATAATATATGAAATACAAATACTTTTAAAGTAAAGTCCTTATTTATTTATTTATTTATTTATTTATTTATTTATTTATTTATTTATTTATTTATTTATTTATTTATTTATGACTAAGCATGCAGCCAGTGCGGTGGCCCACTTTCTTTTAGCCCATACACTTGGAGAAAGTTTGACAGATGCTCAGGCAGCAAAGGCTGAGCATATATAAGTATTTACGGTCTTATAAAGTATTAACTTATTATTACTTATTAACACATCTATATGTGTTATTTGTATTTCATGTTTCATCATAATTCAAAGAAAAATTCAGCACCATGATTGAAGACTATCTGCCCTACAGCCATATGTATAGTCATTGAGCCAACACATAGAATGACTGTACAAATACAGTGTTTAGGATGACTAGTAACCAGTGCAACTGCTTGAGGGCCAAATCAAATAGCTTGGTATTCCAACTTTGGTCCATGGGCCCCACTTGTTGGAAACTTCCAAAGTTGAAGCCAAGACAAGCTGCATTTATGTACCATCCAGTAAAAGCACAGCAGCGGTTTGTGTCTGATCACAACTGATGGCTGTAAACACAGATAAAAATAAATAATGTGCAATTAGCAATTTAAAACCAAATCTATTTAGTGACTTGTTAAAGTACAAAATAGTCAAATCTTGTTTTATTGCAGTTACATGCAATGCACAAACTCAGTAAAGCACACACAGACGTGCATGTGTAACGTCTCCTCTTCTAATATGTGCGCACCCTGAATCAATAAATGATCGTACACAGAAGGAAGGCATGGTGAATTATACTGCTACCCACTAACCCATTTTTGTGGCTTTCCAGACAATATTAGCAATTTTTTTTACCCTCAAAGTACTCAGCAAAATGCCTGGCAACTTTCTGAACAAACCACAGTTTCTTTGAGTGGGAGCTTGTCGAACTGTCTCCCACCCCCCTTCCTCGCCGCAGGCAAAGAGGGGAAGTAGTGGCACTGCAGTTTGCATTACTGTAGCGTAATGATCGGAGCCTTAAGTAAGCGCCACATTTAGGGCAGCTAATTTAACTTGATGTGGCAGCGCACATGTCAATCTGCTCTGCTCGCCAGCTGACAAGGATAACACTGTGAATGAGTGGTCCTATTTGTGACAAATATAATCAAAATAAATGATGAATACTGTATACAGTGGCTGCTGTAAAGCTTAGCGTAAGTTTCATACAAACACAAATGACGTCACTATCACAATTTTGCTTTTTTAATATCTTTTTTTTATAGATATTTTTAATGTTCTATTTTACACCTGAGAGTAATTCAGACAGTAGTCTAATGTAAACTATGGGAAGCGATGCTGTATTTATTTGAACATAGTGACAAAATGTTTGTTGGTTATAATAAAAACATCAATAAGAAATACTTCAAAAATATTTTATGTCTGGCAAAAATTAAAAGGTAAAGACAATCACAAATAATATTAATAAACTGTGTTAAAACATTTTCAATCTATTTCTATGTTCTAAAATTTCTGTTAAAGTTGACTGATGAATATTTAAATGAATCAGTCTTAACTATGATGACGATGCATAATTTACCTCAGACACTCTGAGGCTAAGAACCTTTAATTCACATCTTCTCTTGTGCAACAGACAGGAGCATAGACTGAAAAGCTCATCGAGCCCTAAATCACTGTAGAAGCCTGTGTGGTGGATTTTCTAAAATTATCCTGGGCTGAAGGATTTAACAAGAGAATTGCCTTTTGTGGAGATTTATGATCTTATAGCAGGTCACAAGTTCATCGGAGTACAAGAGAGTCTGCAGACGTTAAGTCAAAACAAAGCAGGAAGTATATATGACCATGGGGGCTTGTGATTCAGGCTTGTTTGTTTCAAATCAAACATTTTTGTTTGTGAGGAGAGGTTTGTAGAGACAGTGTTTTGTTGACTAGTTAAAGCACTGGAGCTTTTTTTAAAAAACAATTCTTAGTTTGATGTTTTAGGCATTATATGAGGAGGAAATAAAACTCAGAATTTGGCTTTGACAAATTAAAATACAGTCTGTAACCAATGAATCTTCTTCACCACTGCAAACTTACAAAGATTTACTTTAAAAACTGAGTTGCATGTATTTAATAAAAAACTATGAATGACAATTTAAGACAAATGTTTCACAATGAATCAATATAAAATGTAGATGACAGCTGTGCAACATCACAGCAAAACTGAGTACAGATATCTCTGAAAGGCTGAGCTGTTAATGCTGGTGTGTTCCTTGGCTCAGACCTGGTCCCGTCTTATTGGACCTACACTGAAGAATTCTTAAGTTGGACTGGATAAACCTGGTTTGCAGGGCCAGACTATAAGAGTAGGGCATACTGACTCTAAACCCGGGTTTCCTCTTCTGCCAGGGACAAGACCAGGTCGGACCAAAGCCAACCAAACATCTGCTCCAGGTTAGAGGTGTCGGCTTCTGCCATTCACAGCAAAAGGTTCAGAGAAAGATTTCACTTCGCCTCCTCTGGCCTGAGCCACTGCAAGCAGTCCTCTAAGCTCCCTAAGGGAATTCAAGTCTGAGGAAAATACCACCGAAAATTCAATTCCACTTCTGTCTTTTGTGCTTCCCTCCCCAGACCAAGGCAAATTACATTACACACTTACAGATTCAGAAAATCTTTTCAATAACATGGCGCTATTGAACAGAGCAAAGTTCTTCAAAAGCTGAAAAACCACAGAATGAAAGGGCTTTGAGAGAAAAAAAAGGTATAATAAACAAAGTGCTTTGTTGCATGAGATTCAGCCTTTTAGGACTCATGGTTCTCTTTTATGTCCCATATTTTTGGGGGGAAGTGAGGACCAGCCTTCCATCTTGCATCTAAACAAAACCTCTCATGTAAATTCTCAAATTTGTGATAGATAAGTGCTGTTAGAAATGAAAGAAAAACAACTCCGGTGGTATTTTAAAAATTCTAAGTTTGAAAAAAATAAAAAATAAAAAAAATCAGTGATCATCAGTGAGTTGCTCCTCATACATTGATCGCTCATATTTCATGAGAATGAATGAGAAAATTGAAGGACTAATATAATATATAGGTCAAACTAGGGCTGCAAAATATATTGAAAGTTTATCGTCATCGCGATAATAGCCTATAATAATAATAATAATAATAATAATAATAATAATAATAATAATAATAATAATAATAATAGCATATCACATAAACTGCAATAAATGGTTGACTCAAAAGTTTGCATTTATGTGTTTTGTCATTCAGATGGAAGCTTGAAATATTTCACCAATCACATAAAGCCCTTAATTTATTTGGTCAATTAAAAAGAAATTCAGGCTGAAATGGAAAGGATTAGTTTCTTTTAAGTTGTTTTTTGGGCTTTGAATCCAGAGCAGAAAGATGTCAACACTACATACATTCGTATTTGTTCATTTTTCGCAAGTCACATCGTCACCGCAATATTAAGCACTGTTATCGCACATCGCAGGTTTTCCTAGGTCAAACATGAAAAATGTGATGTTTCATATGTTTTCTCTGACTCAGTAACAGTGTGCAAAGAAAGACAATTAATAAGTGCCTTATTTCTAATAACAGATTCCTATAAATTTCAGATTTACCAAAGTTGCTGCAGAACACTGTTTAAGAGGCTAAAAACACATGTCCAACTAGTTCATCAGCTCTATATTATGTTTAAGACATAATTAAAATGAACTGCCCAAATAAGGAAAGGAGATAAAATAACATTTTCTCTGTGTCAAATAAAATCCCCCAATAAAAACTGAAGGTACCAATTACTGTGTCCTTGTCCCAACAAACAAAAACACAAACAACACAAACAAAAGCAGACTAATAAACATGAGAAGGAAACTATAATAATCACACATCCAACATCAAGTATCTTTTATCCCTCTAATGAGCCAATAAACTTGACAGAGGTGAGTAATCTTACGTTGTAGCCAAACCGCTCTGTTGTCGTTGTGGATTACCATCCAAACAACAAAGCCTAAAGTGGCTTCCATATGTGCCTGTCCAACATGTCTCTAACATGTTTTATAAACTTTATAAACAAAAATCCCAGCTCTGCAGAAATGTGGGCCCTGGGTTAAAAAAATCAAAAGTCTGACTAAAGAATACAGCTCATTTTGCTTTTCCACACAGAGTCAAAAGATGTTATTCATCTGTTCAGAGTTCTGTATACTTCCCAACACACAGAAAACAAAAACCTTTAAAAAGAGACGAATGTGCTGTACAGTCAGTCTCTTTGTAGGACTGTTGTAGCTGTTTCCTGGAACTCTGGATTATGTTGTTTAGATACTGGAGTTGTTTGTTATTTGGCTGTTTATTTGACAAAGTCTGCAGTGAATCATTGTTTTGGAAGGTAGCTGGATACCTGTGGGGTTACAGTTTCCAGACAACATGCCTTTGCCTGGGTTGTTATTGTCAGACACATTAAATGTTTGCTAAAATGCCTAAAATACGACAGTGATTATTTATATGTTTTTTAAAGACATGCTTTGTGCATTGTGCTGCATTTTTATGTTGCATCAAAATTTAGGAAAATAGTAAATTTATATGCATTCTTTGTTTTTTCAGACAAGGGCAGACAGAACGAAATTCTAGTAGAAAAAGAGAAGGAAATAAAGTTGCTAATTTTGGTCTAAAAAGTAGTTTAATGCACTTTTTGTTGAAATACCAACTTTTAAAGACTGAAAAGACCCATACGTCTCTTTGTAGATAAGAACTATTAAGTTTGTCGTTGTTGCTGCTGTTATTACTTCCATCAGTTTTCAGCAGCTAACAACCAGATGCTTTCAAAGCATCTCAGACACCTTCTTCCACTCTGAATAATTAAGAAGTAGCGTCTTCACATATCCCTCTGAGGCACCTACATGTCTTTGTTTCATGTGAGGGTCAGAGGTCACGGACAGCCAGCAGCAACACCTTTAGATCAGGTAAAGCTTTCATGCTCGGCCTTTTCACAAAGACGGACATGTTGTCTTACTTAATGTCTTCTTTTTGATGTTAATTCTGTATAGAAAGCAACTTTGGCATTTCCGGCAGAGAATCTTCCACAAAACATGTACAGTATGTCTATATAATATAAATAAAATGTGCATTTTATGCCACAGAACTAATATAAAGCATGAAATGTATGGTTTTCCATTTTAAGGTCAGAGCTTTTAGAAATACATTTTTAGTTAGAAATGTTTTCTTTACATAGTCTTGAAGATTATATTTTTGCTCTGAGGATGCTGGGGTGTCAAACACTTGTGAAGGTCCTGAATCATGAGCACTTACAGGTTTTTAGCTTTTTTTTACGAAACAGGTTTTGGCTGAGTCAACAGCTACAGACTGCCAGCTCTGGCTGACGTAGTAAAAGAAGGTAAATAAATAATAAGACTTTATTAGTTTTTTTATCAACAAAAAAATGTTTTAAGTTTTGCTTTTTCACCTTTGTCATTCTGCGCTTGTTTTTTTCCTTCTCCACTTTTTCCACTCCATGCTACTTAGTTCAACCAAGCTCTTGTTTTCTCATTTTGAGAGTGGAGAGCTGTGCTGCGGATCTGCAGCTCAGCAGGACGCCATGGAGTGATAGATGGCCTCTGACAAGGTCCAACACAATCCAACCAGCCATATGCTCCAAGTCAAAAAAAAAAATAAAAAAGAGAGAGGAACAGAATTAAAAAGGAATCACAAGTGGCCAGAAGAGAAACATGCCAAACTCTTATGCAAGCAGCATTTTTTGAGGTTGACAGAAATATATAAAGGAATTCTGATGCAGTGAGGATATTGTTGGGTGTTGGGACATAAACACAGGCTGGCATTTCCAACATAAACAATCTCAAAATATTGAAAATAATTATTTTAGTCAATGAAATCTGGGAAGTGCTGATTATAAACAGGCTTACTCATATTGAGTCAGGTCTACAAACTGTGCAAAAATATATACATTTGATCATAATAAACCTGGAGTTGTAATAATAACATCATCTCTTTTGTGAAGCTATTTTCTAATGCGAATATGTCCATTTATATCTAACGCAGGGATGGGCAACTGGTGGCCCATGGGCCACATCCAGCCCGTCAGTGGCTTGTCTCCATCCCGCTTATGAAAAAAAATTTTTGTTTTGTTTTTACTTAAAAAAAACACTTAAAGCAGCTCTTAAAATATAGGAACTACTTTAAATGTTTAAAAAAACAAACAAAAAAACAAATAGAAGTATACATATATTTATTTTGTGGGAGGTATCTGTTTATAGAATTTCAGTCTACACTTATAAGTTTAATCTGCTTAGTGATGCTGTCTGCCATGAAGGATTTTAATAAGTCACCACTACAACATGTTGCACAAAGGTAATTATGAGAAGTATACTGAAGTCGCAAGTAACACTGCAATTTTTTTTTACCAGAACCTAGGGCTGCGCCACCAGTAGTCGTCATTTCTGATGTGACATCCATATATATTAGGGGTGCAACAATACATGTACCCGTATCGAACCATATCGAACTGTTCAATACACACTTGTATCAAACAATACAGATTTTTTTAATTTATTTGATCAACTTGTCTTCTTAAGATGCTCTGTGTTGAAGGATCAGTGGATCTGTGTTCAACTACTTCACCTAGGCTGCATTTTCGAGCGCCGATCCACTGAAAAACTTGATGTTTCAGCAACATTTAATTAAAAACTGGACTTTTGAGGTTGAACAAATGTTTATTATTAATTTCAATAAATTGCAAGTCAAAAAGGGCATGGAAATTTCTCTTTTTTGTA
>JAUBOC010000089.1:17444822-17458352 GCA_032275365.1 Anablepsoides cearensis | reverse complement strand
TATATACACATACATACATTTTTAAAATAACAGTTTTTATTAAATTTGGGTAAGTGTGCAGCAATATGTGGGCCACTAGTATTATAATAAAAGTAAAAAAAAAAATCTGTCAATGCTGTTTTTGGAATAGAACATAAAAATGGTAGTGTCTGTCCATGCTAAACATTTGCAGAGCACCTTTGATCCTTATTGATGATGACTGAGAAGTTCTTACTCTGTTCTCTTGCTATGAAAAGGACACACACACACACACCTACACACGTGCAAAAATGCACTAAACATTTGTGTGATACTAATGAGTGTGTTAAATTCCAGTGCAAGTTGTTGAGAGAAGAAACATTAGTGTAACATTCTTAAACACCAGGTCAAATCACTTCTCTAAACAGTGGTTACAGCTTCCTATAGCCCCTTGCTAGCCCTACTGCTAGAGCAAACTTTACACAAAATAAATACACGGACACAGATATAAAAAAAGACACATTGCAAAGTCATAAATAATGGATGGCAACTTGAGAGCCAAATTAGGGAAATAAAATGTGTGTCTCTCTAGTAATGAAGGAGGCATGTTTTCCCTCAGAATAACAACTTCATCTGGATTCGAACAGTGCAAATATAAGCACACACATTTTTTTTTTAAAGGAGGTACCAGCATTCCAGCTACAGATTCGTCCCATTGGTACAAACTGCCTCAAAGCAGTCAAGAACACAGTGCCATGATTTGAAATCTGACACAAAACGTATGTTTTCTACAGTTCTCGGGGAAAATGTGGAGGTTGGATGTCATGCCAAACAATCTTAAAAGAGGAAGGGCTGCTTTCAAACATTTCCCATGCATCAGGCTATTAAAATGACATTCGTTTGCAGGTTGCTGGCACTTGTCTCGGGCATATTGCGAACACATGGTATTACACGTTGTGTCCACCCACGATTTAAACACTAGGTATTTTTCGAACATGGAAAAACAGACACTTCCAGATTAGCCATGTGGAAGGAGTGAAGGAGGGGGGGGAAAAGCAAACCGTAGCACAATCAAGAGTTTGTCACACGGCGATTGCGTCACTGTTGATAATTGTACACTGACAAGTACAGAAAAAAAAAATGTATAGCTTGTTGGAAATTCTGCCAAACAAACGTAAAACAGAGAATCACGTAATTTTATATGTAGTTGTGTTCTAACAGTGCTCCTTTGTCTGAAGATACTACTTTGTGTTAGAATGAAAAAAGGCCTCCTTGTGTGAAACTTTAGAGTTGTGCCACAGGGGTCTAATTCTGGAGCCAAACTTTGTCGCTGTGTACATGAACACAAGTAATATAATCACACGAGTTATTCAAAGCATGATTGTCATTACAGATACACCTAAAACAAACAAGGCTTTAAAGGCAACTGGAGAGACAAATGTTAAGGCACGGTGGCCATATGGAACAAACTAAAGCACAAATTTTTTAAATTATTGCCCATAAGAGGTGCCAAACAGAAAACTGTGCTGACTTTACCCTCCTGTACGAATATCTTAAGTCTCATTAACCGTATAAATGAGAAGAGATGGTTAGCTGTTTCTAAAAGCAAACATTTGCTGAATCTGATGAAATGTGTTTTTGTCAATATTGTGATATACAAATATTTAAAATTCCTGGTGAGAGATGTGCTGACTAAGCTGAATATGCTGCAAACAAACTGGTTGCAATTCAAGTTAATTTCAGAATAACTTTAATCCACACAACCATCACAACCCTAAGATTTCAGGTTGTCTAAGCCAGAAGCATCATCCTGGTTCTGGTTTCAGTGAACAAACGAGTCGTTAAAATTTATTCTTAGCTACAATCAAAAGCAATTCTGAATTCAATTTATGACTCAAAGCTAAATTAAGTTTTAGTATCTTGGTATTTCTGTTTGCCAAAGATCCTGCTTCCAACAGAAACACTTGTATTTCGAAACTTAACACAAAAGATCGTCGGCATATCAAATTTTTTTTAAACGTTTGTAAAAAAATAAAACTTCAAAAAGTCTTTACTCCTTTTTCCATCTTGTATCGGAACCCTTTTTGTACAGCTTTGTATGCTGTACATTAGGGTTAGGAAATATCGTGTTTAATTAATCATCAGAAAAACTGTCAAAAATTAATATTAGCCACTTTGCAATTACTGCAATTAATGCAATGTGATGACTTATTTTTGTTTGTGACACACCATCACTGCTAGGCCTTTTTTTTCTTTTCCCGTAGTGTACATACTTAAACAAAAAAAAAATGTATTAATTTTGTTTCCCCTAGCTGTGTTTACAAAACCAGCTCATTGCCTGGAACCACTCTCTGCTTTAGATCGTTTTATTTATTTGATTATATTCCAAGGATTCATGTTTCTGTATAACAGAACTGCATTTCTGACTCAACTCTGGCAGTTCCAGCTCCTCCTCTTTAAATTAAGAAATAAATAAATAAAGCAATCTATTGTGTAGAAAGAGTACGGACAACGCTTAACATTCTTTATGTTACCATGGTCTGTCAAGAATCCACAATGGGGTCTAAAATCCATTTACAGCTCTGTGAATATCAACAAATCAAAGCAGATTAAATTCATTCTCCTGCCGACACAGCAACTGGCTGTAGCGTGGTGTGAAACTTGGCAGAAAGGCATCACATAAATCTGTATTAAGCAACGGCCTGGAAACGCACCGGGTCCTAAAGCAGCTGCAAGCTCAAAAATGGAATCAATCACAGATTACACCTTATGTGTGGACCAGGTTTTAGCACCGAGGAAAGACGAATGAAGGAAGAACAGAGGTTTTAATGTGACATTAAGAAAAGGGGTGGGATAAATAGTGGGAGGAATTACATAGCAGAACTAATGCGAAAGATGGAGCATGTTTCCCTCTGCTGCAAGAAAATATGTTTTGATTTTTCAAGTGGGTCCAAACACAGAGTTCTAACTAGAAGCACCCTACGGACAGCTGTGCCAGTTTGTTTTGATGAAAACATTTTCAAGCCCGTCACAGATGTTTAGTGAAAATCCCTGCTTTGTGCCTGCTTCTCGTGTTTGTCTTTCCAGATTTTTTTGATCGCCTGTCTTCCAGCACGTCCTCTTTAGTCAGTCATTGTGATACGCGTCAGGAAAAGAAATTCCCTTCAGTTATTTCCATTTCTGTGTTTCTGGCAGAACATAATATTTTTCGCGCTGAAACGCTAATGTGATAATCAAGCCAAAGCAGCTGTAAAGTATTGATGTTTGCATTTCAATGAGGTGTGTTTTGAGTACCAAATGTGCACACAGATCTGCAACTGATTTGACCAAATAGGACAGACTGAGTGGAAAAATGATTATCTAATCATCAATGTTCAATTTACTGAAATAACTGGCTGCTAAATTTGGCATTCCCAGCTAATGTTTTATGCAGTCTTTTAAAGCTTTGCAACAAAAAATCCAAGCGTAACAGCAGAGATTTTCAGCTATAAACAAAAGAAACAGCAAGTTGCACATGACCCTATTCAAAATAATAATCCCTATTGCATGAGAATACAATGTGTAAGTATTTCTTCATGCCTTATACTGTGTTAAAGTCTTCAGTCATCTCTCATTTTTCTCTTTTTTTTGTTTCAAAGGAGTTAGACTTTTTTTAATCTGATGTTTTTCTTTAGGCTGCTCACTTCTAGTGAACTTCTGTGAAATATTTCGCCATTGTTTTACACTGGACGCCCTTCCTGATATAACCTAGGCTCAAACCTGCAGCCTCGGGATTATGAGACTGCTGCACTCACTACTAAGCTGCAGCAGCCCCTTTGTAACCTGTTAAAGTGGTCTCATTTTACAGGTGTTCAGGCTTTTTGAAGAACTGTTGTTCTTTAGACTTATGTTTACATGGATATAAATAAACGGAACAAGTGGCCAATGTTGATATTCTGATCAGATTTAGCTCGATCTGAATGAATTTTTAATCTGAATGAGAGGGCTGGTTTATGGCGATGATGATCTGAATGGCATGAATGTAAACATTCTGATCATGTTACTCTGGTTGAGGAAAACTGGCCTGACTTTAAATGTGCGCCCTGTCTCAGCCTGATGTATTTCCGCCTGGCTAGATGCTAATATGTCGGGGAGGCAAAATTGGTTGGTTAGCAATTGCACCAAATTCCAGCCCCTTGATAGCAAAGTATAAATAAATTAGAGGTAGATTGAAAGTTTTTATTGTTTTTTTATATGTTTTGATATATTTTTTCATATGCATCTGGATTTAAAGATGAACGCTGCCCTTTTTTTTACAGGTTTAAAGACAGAAACCTAAAGGTAATAGTGTGTGATGTGCTCCTCAGCACTGTTTACTTTACCCTAATCACTGAACACTGTAAACATTCCTGCCATGTGATGCTGTGTGAGTGAGATCAGACTAGAGAACAGAGAAAGCAGAGAAGCTGAAACATCACGTCAGGGTTCAGACCGACTGTTTGATCATGAAATTAGCTCTACATTTAATCTAATACTCATATGCAGCTTAGAATGACACCTCTTTAAAAACTTGTCTATAAAGGAGGTCCAAGAGAGAAAACATCAAGTGAGCGGTAGTTGCGTGGACAAAAATGTCTTAGAAGAACGGGCAGATTGCTTGAACACGATAAAAAAAAGACAACAGTTTTAGCATTTCCGGCAGAGAATCTTCCACAAAAAAAAATCTAATTTCAGATTTGCCACAAAACACGCACGTCTACATAATATAAATAAAATGTGCATTTTATGCCACAGAACTAATATAAAGCATGAAATGTATGGTTTTCCATGGTTTAGTTAGAAATATGTTTTCTTTACACAGTCTTGAAGAAATAACCACTTTTTACAATCAAAGGTGTGCAGAATCTCTGAACACACACGTCTAACCTTGAAGCAGAGGGGCCTCAGCAGCAGGAGACCACCCTGATTCCACTCGTGTCAGCTAAGAACAGGAAACTGAGGCTACAATTCACAAAAGCTCACCTCAATTGGAAAATAAGATATTGAAAACACATTTCCTGGGATGATGAATCTCAGATCACTGGACTTGAATGACCTTCATGGTCACCAGATATCAGTCTAACTGATCAGCTTTAGGATGTGGGTAAAAGAGGAGACTCACACATCATGGATTTGCAGCAGCAGCATAATGCTAATGTCAATATAGACCAAATTCTCTGAGGAATGTTTCCAACAACTAGTTGCACCTATGACATAAATAATGAAGGCAGCTCTGAAGGTATCTGTATATTGCCTAACTGTCCTTAGCTGACGAAAATAATAACATTCAGAAATACTGAGAGAGATTTGTCTATTTGACCTTTGTTCTCAAGAATAATTGAGATCAGAAAAGCATACCTCATTCACAAAAGGCCACAACAACACAAAGTAAAACTAAGCTAAACTAAGAAAGGAAAACAGGGAGGTGTGTTCATATGTGAACCAGGAAAAAAATTAAAGTGGGAGGATAGACAAAAATGACTGAAAGAGAAAATTAAAAAATTGATGTTTCTGCAGAAAGACGTGACCTTGTCTGAGGCCGGAGACATTTCTCTACCTAATTCCCCCGCAGAATGTGTGTGCGCATGTTAACTAATAGTGGCCCCATTACTGATGGTTCTAACAAGCCTGGGTCAAAGGCCAGACAGTGGTGAGTGGAAAAGGATGAAGCAAGACTGTTAAAGGTCCTTTAAACACCACCTGCCTTCATCCACACACACACACACACACACCACATCTTGACTAATTGTTACCAGACCATTTTTCACCCCAAGTGCCTCTGTACCCCCGTTTCCCTCCACCAACAAGGATGATGAGTCTTTACACAGATTCTAGTTTATGCAACATGCTTTCAATTCAGCTCAGAATAATACTGAGAGCGTAAGTCAAACATGTTCACACATTTAATATTTCTTCATGGTCATCAGTTATTCTGCTGACCGTTTTTTTCCCAATGCAAAATAATGTGAAACCTCAAAGGAGACATGTAGCACCAGGCAAAGAAAACAGCTGCACCATCGCAGACATCATTCAGAAATATCCTTCAGACCTCAGAGTAATATCTCACAGATCTGCAGCTTATTTCTTTTGCTTTAAGAAATAAATAATTTTAAGAACATTTAACAGCTGCTTGTTAAATGAAGGGATTTTTATTCTTGGCTCTGTCACAGTCTTTGGGATGAAACTGATAACAACTCGACAGCTTTTCAAAATCAGCACACTGCATTATGGTGTTTTTAAACACCATTTATATGTCCTAATTCAGCCATGTGGGAAAATATATATTTTTATGCTTCACTTTTATCATAATTTATACTGAATCAATATTATTATACATAATATATATACAATATATAATAGTTTTACATTCATTTTCTTAAACTGCAAATTCAGGCTTGTTTTTCAGGCATTTAAGTAAATTAATTAATATCCAGGGTACGCTTCAAAGAGGTATGCATATTTTATCATCCATTAAAATAATATCTAATATTGTTTGATTCATTAGTTTTGTTGAGTTTGTGATCTGAAGCCAACAGTTGAGACCAAAAGACAAAATATATATATTTTTTCCAGATATGTACTTTATTTTGTTTAAAAGTGGGAGGATGGTCATTTTTAGTATTTTCTGTTGGTGTAATTGTTAGATCATCAGCTTTGGTTCACACGTGAAAATATATTTTTTTAAACGACTGTCGTCAGTTTTATTCATTAGGCTTCTACGAAATTCTGCTTTTGACTAAATGCTTATATTTCAAATTGTTTTGTTGTTCAAGATAAAAGTGTTATAACTCTGATCCAGGCAAAGAGACAGCGCAGACATTTTAGCGTTAAAAAGGTCAATATTAGTTTAATAATTTTTTGTTTTGTTTATTCTAATAAAACTGCTGTATTAAAAAATGCATTCTTCTGATTGCTCAGCCCTCTTTAAAAAACAAAGTCTAAAACCCATAAATCATAGCAATTTTACTTTTCTTTTTAGCAGTTATACATCATAAAAAATTAGATTTTTAACAACAGGATTAAGTAACAGGAGACCGAAAACTTTGAGAGTAAAAATTTCCACATCATTATTACATTTCTTTTTCTTTAAATTCTATACAAGGACAACTAGTAAGTAAAGTCACATTATTATCCCCGTCTTCATGCTTGATAAAAAAAAGAAATTGATTTATATAAATTTGAAATGCTTGATGTTGTACTTGAAGGCAAGTGATGATATAATTTATGGCCAAAGAGCTGCTTAAAACATTTGCCTTACTTTAGATTTAATGTGTTAAAATACATAACTCCTGCACTGAACTCATGAACAAAGAGTCACACATTCAGGCCTACATTCTTACTGTATTTGCCTACTTTGATAAATGCAACGTAGCCATGTTTCGATGGTTGCACTTGAGACTACTTAAAAACATACACAGCTGATCTATGCTGCTTTATCCTTCACACATTAACACGCTTTGCCCGAAAAACACAACCACCTGAACGCATAAATGCTCTCTCTGCATATTGAGTTAAAATGTGAGTGATGAATTCAACTGGACTGTTTGTTTTCTGTAATTTATCAGTGTCTTTTAAAAACACTTGGCTGACTTTTTCACATGTTCCAGGATCCAAAGTAAATGAGAGCTGTGGACGTTGCTACATCTAGACTTTTAATTGGAAGCCTTTGGAAGAATGATTTTTGGCTCTCGTACAGAATTAAATTAATTTATTATAAGCCTGAGTTTCCATGATCAAAATCATTTTTCCACCAGCGATTTGGAGTTCATACTAGCATTCAAGGTAGAATCTACACATAAAAAAAAAAAAAAAATTAAAATCCTCCCACCTGCAGTTTTTTTTTTAGATGATAAGAACGATAAGGAACTGATGGGATGCCAACAGGGATTATGTTGTTTATTTCAAATTGAGCGCCAAACCTTTTTCCTCTTTCTCACCAACCAGCTAATATTTCATTTGTAACTCAAAGCTTTATTAAAAAACCCGCAAAAATAGGAATAACAAATCATCTCTGACAATTCACCGCCACGCCTATGATTTCAAAAACAGATCTTATCTTTTAAATATGCCACGTTTATTCTCTTCTGCAGTTCCCCGTTTCCATTCCCGTCAATCACTATAACAGGTACAAAGCGCACCCCACCCAAAACCAGGACTCCAACGTTCCTTCTGCAGACATGGTTGCTTTAACTATAATGAGTGGAAATGTCTTTGCACTGTTTACTAGCCTCCACAGCTGCACCCCACCATCCATCCCCACATTCCTTCTCCTGAAATTACATTTGTCATTCTGAAAGCTGATGGTTTACACTGGCGTGCCTTTATGGGAGCGTGTGCTTGAGCCGCCGAGTCCGGAGAACATGTCAGAACCGTGCCAAGAGAGCCAGTTTGTGTGTTTGATCTCCTACCTGTTATTGTAATGTTGCTGTAGATATTGGAGAGCTGCTCTTTCAGCAGGACGAGCTGCGTGGTAGCCGCCTTCTCCCTCTGCAGCTCCAGCATTATGTCAGGGTGGTGGGCCACTTTGCAGCCTTTCTGTTTGTCCAAGGCGATATCGCTGCGCACTATGTCTGTGAGACAGCACAGAAGGGAAAAATGGATTCTGATTTTAGAAAGCTGGAGTGAATTAAACAATATTGTGCGTGTGCAGTTTTCTCTATTGTCAGTAGTGTTTTTAAAAAGTTACGTCATGATAAAACTCCAGATCTAGACATTTGATTGCATTGCAGAAAACGGTCTCCAATAACAAATGTATTTTCTGTATGTCATAAATTGTGGCACAATTGCTTTACAACTGCAGCCCCAACACTTTTCTGATGGAAAGATGAAGAAGAACCTCCAATAAAGTTGTTTTTTGTTTAAATAACTTTTTGCTAATTAGTTTGTATGCTTTTAAAAAACATTAATAACTATGAGTGAAGCACGGGAAAGAGTTGTGAATGGAAGTTGTCCTTTTCAAAACAAATTCCCTGCAGACCAATATATTTACAAATATTAACTTTTTAAAGATATGTTTTTAACGTGTAGGCCTGTGTGGCCGGTTCTAAACATCCATGAACTGCTGTTGGTCCTCGGCCCAGTGTTTGAGGAACCCTGCGCTAAAATATGTCTTAATAAAAAATTTGAAATTATATTATACGTTTTGTTTTATTTTATTACAATTTATAGATAATAGATAAATAAAAACTGAACAATGTAAGGTTTATGAGAATTTAAATAATAGACCGCTGTATTTTTATCAAAAAAGGACATTGAATGCATCACGCGCAAATTTTTCCTCTCGTTTAGCGCTCGATGCCTTTA
Source organism: Anablepsoides cearensis (assembly GCA_032275365.1). Classification (NCBI taxonomy): domain Eukaryota; kingdom Metazoa; phylum Chordata; class Actinopteri; order Cyprinodontiformes; family Rivulidae; genus Anablepsoides; species Anablepsoides cearensis. The sequence goes on along the minus strand of JAUBOC010000089.1, from coordinate 17,449,073 downwards.
ATAAATTGATTGGCTGTTAGTGTTGTGTTTTTTACAGTGTAGAAAAAAACTATTAAATCCAATTTTCAAAAAGCTCTATATTAATTTTTGCATTCTGTTTTGACAGCTCGCTGACGAAGGAGAGCAGGCTACATACGGAAGAAACAAACGCCACGCGCTTCTTCTGGAAAAAAAACTACTTTCCAGAGGAAAGCAGCACGCGCTGCGGGCCTGAAGCATGAGATAAGAGAGAAATGTCACGTCTCATCACCGTCCTCGTAGTTCTTCAGGTAGTAGTCCGGCCCTGGTCCTCTGAACTTGGCGAGGTTCTTCTGGTTGTTGAACTGCAGGAAGTCGGTTCGCTTTCCGCCGAAACGGAGAAAAGCGGGCGACAGGCCGCGCGCTAGGGTCACGAGCCGCTTGGAGCTGCGGACACAGGAAGAGAGAAGGACACTGAATTATTGCGTCACAGCTTTCACCTAAAACTGATGTCTGGAGGCTAATCTGTGAGGGGGTTTATTTGTGAATTAGGGACTCTTTGTTCAGGCCTATCGAAAGGAATCACAAAACAAAACGCCTGTCATATTTATTTATTTTTTAAAAACAAAACAAAAAAATCCATTCTCTTGAAACAGTTTGGTTTGTCACAAAATACAGGATGGATAAAACAGCAGGAAATACGACATTTTACTCCTCGCCTCACCAGACACAGTAAACTAGACGCAAAAAATTCCTGCTTCAGATTAAAATATAAAAACAAATAATAAATTACACAATCATTTAGAAAACAAGTGCAAGTTATCATAATTGATGATTAAAATAAACAAGGATGTCTTAAGACAAATATTTCAGACGCGTCTGAAGCTTCATTGTGCTCAAATTATATAGTCCCAGACCATGACGCAGTTTGTTGATTTTATTCTAATGAATAGTCAAGAAAAAAACTAACCAGGGAGAATTCGCTGCGTGACAAGAAAACATTTTGTATAAATGTGATAAAATATTAAAAACAAAAATAGCCTAATACATTTTTCACAGTGCTTTTTTTGTCAGGATAATTGTAGTGACCCACAACATACAAAAGATGTTTAGTAAAATGTTTGATAATTTGTTTCACAGTAATTTTCTGGCATAGTAAAATACAATCCTGGTTTTGTCTGTGTTTTTTTGAGTATCTGATTATAGGTTTTACTAAAACTGCTCACAGATCTGAAATGTCACCAAAACGACAAAGGTTTATTAAAAAATGTCATTTACTTAAACACCGACAGCTGCTGAACCAACTCAGTGATGTAATTTCGTCAATTTAAACTTAGTGTTTGATTATTCCACGAAATGGCATCAAAACAAAACAAATTGTTTGATAATTAAAGCGATAAATGAGATTTTAAAACATGTGAAGTAAACTTATAGATTTTTTTATCATGAAGATCATTAATTCCGTGTTTTTATACATATAACTTCACAAGTTTTAAATCATTGCATTTCAGTAATTATATACCCAAAGGTTTGTCTTGTTAAATGTTTAGTCTAAAAAAGCTCGCTCGTTCACTATTGGAGAGGAAGAAACAAACCGGATCACTCCATGACAGTTTACGCAACGTGACTGCGTGCGTAATGACCAAAAAACACCAAAAAGTATAAAGAGAGGAGGTGAGCACTCGGAATGCAGATGGGGAGCTGTTTGGTACCTCAGAAAGTCCAGCCAGCCGTCCTTGATGATTGAGGGGTCCAACTGCAGCGAGAGGAAGTTGTCGTTGAGGACTCTGATCGGACTGCGGGTGTTGACGTCCAGCAGGACCAGCGTCCTCCCCATGAAGCCCGGCCGCTTCCCGCCAGCTGCAGGTCTCTGGTACGAAGAGGGGGAAGAGTAGGAAGAAGAGAGCACTGTTTGCACCACCAAAGTAATCAGAGATGCCAGCCGCAGACAGGGCCGGGGGGAAACGCGCGCTGAGGATTTGGGCATCTTCTTGGTTTGGAAAAATGTGGAGATCAGTGTGCGTAATGAGGATTAAAGGCTTAAAGAAGACGGGGGGGAAATGCCGTCGCAAGGTCCAGAGGTGATCCTTTACTTTAGTCTCATCGATCTGGATCAGTCTTCCTGTCTAGTTTCTTTCCCCCCTACCCCCCGCCCCTCTGAGATTTTTTGGGAGCTGCGCACAAGAGCGCACGCCCCGATCCAGCCTTCCCGACTGCGAAACCCAGGAACTGGGAGAAGAGGAGGCAGCACCGCCCCTCTAAGGATCTCTGCGGCATGAAACTCTGTTCAAAATCAGTTTTTAAATATCATGAGCCGCTGAGTCATGCAGGCGGAGGACGCATTCGTTTTTGTGCCTTCTTATGAAATAAAAGTATTTATTTTTAGTAGAATTTAAACTTATACGATATGAATTCATAATTTTGTCTTTTCAGCATGGATGAAATTAAGTTAATGTTTCTGTCTTGCATGCAAAGTTATAACAAACATAAACTGAAAGCATTTTACGCACACATTTGCGTAAATCAGTTCAGTGGTCAGTTTGCAAGTTTCATATAATGATCTTATTAAATCAATATTTTTTTTAAAAAATCATATTTCTGGAAAAATATTGCTCTCTAATATATTAAATTTATTTTTTATCAGTTGCAAAACTATCAAAACAAGCGGGAGGCTGCAACAGTCAATCGGATCAATTTTGCGCATCAACTCTGATCAGAAACAACCAGTTTTGTACATTTTCTTAAAAAAAAAAAAGTAAATTTCACCAGAAACTCCACGCAAGCTGTGGTTGAAAAGTACAAAACATGAAAAGAAAAACAAATATATTCTCGTCAAAACCTAATTGCTGTTTCATTTTAAAACCTCAAACTGCCTTGACAAAAATACTGAGTTCCCATTTGAGTTATCTTGAGATGGCAAAATGAATATATTCGGAAACAAACCAAGTATAGAATAAAGTTTCTACAGGTGGAACTCAGAAAGCTTCTAATAATTCCCTTCAGCTCTTACCTTTGCACGATGAGTGACCTGCAGAAAAGGCGAAGTGTCTCCGTGCATGACGCATTGCGCAAAACTCAGATCCCGCGTCGGTCACTTTGGTCTTTAAGGGTCATTGAGCCTAAAGCCACTGATGAGAATATGAATGAATGAATGAATGAATGAATGAATGAATGAATGAATGAATGAATGAATGAATGAATGAATGAATGAATGAATGAGAAAGACTTTAAACAAAAGTTCTTTTAAAAAATATAAAAATGACTTTATGCACCAAACAGTCGGAAAAGTTCTCATGAAAAGACAGGATGAGATTTTGGAGTGCGCAAACATTTCTGGTAGGTTGATAGTTGATCTAAATAAATATATTCTAGTTTATGAGAAACAGTAACACGTTTGTTACGCAAAAAGTCGAAAGAAACACCCTTATCCCGGCCTCTTATGAGCTGAAACTCATAAAACAGAACAGAAAACAGAACTTTTTGCGTTTTTGGGTAAGAATTGCCTCTATACGTGGGCTTGATTTCAAGTCAAATTATTATTTACTTTGGAGCCTTTTTCTCTATAAAATGAAAAAAAAAAAACTCGTTCCTTTCCGTGAACATTTCCAGACAGTTGTATTCATAAAAATAATGTCGTTTAATCATTTTTATGTAGTTAATGTTTAGATCTTTTTTAAATTATTATTATTAATAATAAAAGTGTCAAGTTTTGTTCAATTTTTTTGTTATTTTAATAAAAGCAAAAACGTATTTTATCATATTAAATGAATTCATTATAAAGATTAAGAAGATTCAGTTTTAATGAACTTTTTCATTTTTAAGTTGATCTTCTAAATTTTGGACATGAATTATTTTACAGGCCAGTTTTTCCTCGAAATAAAAAAGTTATTTTTCCTCAAGTTTTCCTAGTTGTTCTGAAGATTTTTATTGTTTATGATCCCACACGGATTATTTTTGTCTTCGTTATTTTGAGACTTCTCTATTGACCCACACATTCAGGGAGACATTTATTATATAAAAAGGTACACGTTGATACATGAGGCACTACAATATGAACTAAACGTTTTTGTAACCTAAGCTATACTTAAATAAAGAAACAGAACTGATTCAACACGAGAGATACTCATAGACATGCAGCTGATATTATTCTTTACTATTCAGTGGCTTGTTGCCCCCTTTTTTACACTTCAATCCCCCGAACTGCGCCCCCCCAAAAAAATAAATAAATAAATAAATAAATAAATAAATAAATAAATAAATAAATAAATAAATAAATAAATAAAAATAAAACCC
>JAUBOC010000089.1:17417305-17440252 GCA_032275365.1 Anablepsoides cearensis | reverse complement strand
GGTTTTGTGTTTACAGTTTAGAGAAATGGATGGATGGTTTCAAGAAATGTGTTTTAGCAACTGAGAAAAACTGTAAACAGTATATATGAGGCCTCAACTGTCTCAGACAGAAGGATAGACTCAGAATAGATACAGGAGCAGACTCTGAGAGGAGCAGAGAGCCAGTCTGCTCCATGTTGTTCTGTGTTCCTGTTGTTGCAATAAATCTCAGCTGATCATCCCACAAAGTATCTTCATCCTTGGATCACGTATTTCTGTCTTTGTTAAATAAATATTCCACGACAATAACAATCCTAAAAACACACAAGCAACAGATTTTGTAAAGGTGATAAGGGATATTTTTTCATTTAGTTGGGTAGATCACATTACCCATCTCCTCTGAAGTCCACTTCAGACTAAAACTGCAACAAGAGCTGGAAACAGCGAAAAGAACAGGAAAAACCTGGTGTATTGATGTATGTGGGTCAAGAGAAATCCATGGAGGCCCTTTATCCTAACTAACAGGATCTGCTAGTGATTCTGTGGCAGATAGACCTTCAAAGGTAGGAGAGTCTGATCCTTAATGAGCCCAGCTGTTTTATATATTCAGCAGACTTTAATAACATTATATCCGTATTTATTGCTCGGACAAAGATCAAACCCAGCTTTTCTTAGTTAAACATTTTAATTTGACATTGGTTAAGTACTTGTTGAAATCAATGAAATCATTTCTTGGAATTTCAGTTTATTTTTGCATTTGTATTTTTTTGTCAAACTACCTCATGTCTCTAAACCTTTACGGTCTAAAAGCTATTCGTTTCAAACACATTTCCCTTTACTCAAACTAAAACTGGTATTTGTTGAAGTGGGGTGAGAGTTAGGAAACCTCATACTCGAGGCGACAAAATAACAAGAACAAACCAAAAGAGGAACACATGGGAAACAGGAGCAGAAAGGAAGTAGTTGCAGAAAACAGTGAGAGGTAACAGTAGGATCTGGCAATAAACTGCAGGCTTATATCCAGTATACTAAGGGGAGTGATGAGTCAACAGCTCACCTGGAAATGCCAAATAATTACAAACAACATGCAAAAAATAACAGAAAATACTGAAAAAAACTATGACATTAGTTTTATAACCTAAAAAGCATGTTCTGTTCCTTCCTTATAATGGCAAAATAAACATTTGATGTAAATGTTACATTTTATGATAATAGATATTGACAAGAATTGTTAAAAATGCATTATTACACCAAATAAATGAGAAGAATCACAAGGTTAAAATTCAAATTAGACCTCAGATATTAATTTTATTTATAAAGTTGTTTAAATGTCTAATTGAATTCTTAGTATTTATAAAACTATTATCTCTGTAGTGTATATATTTGCAATTAACATAAAATAAACATTATGTTTTGTTAGTTTCGCAACACTTTCTTAAAAAATATGTTTTTTACAGATAATTTAATAGATAACATAATACACATTGATTTAGACAAAGCAGGAACATATTTTGTTCTTTTCTACATGTTTCTGCATGAATAATTGATTGTTTCTTTGCTTCTTGGCAGCACGATGAGGTACCAGAAGCTCAAAACAAGTGTCAATAGCAAAAACAAAATGGCAGAGGAATTTTTTCATTTTTTCATGTGCTCAACCCACATCTTCAGCTCTGCTGCTCATCCCACAAATACATGTTCCTTACAAATGTGACACCAATTTAAAGAGAAATTAACAGACTTTATAACGGTATAGATTTATTGCAAAGAAATAATCTACCAAACACACATTTCTTTACTTTTTGTGCAATGTTTATATGCTTCTGTAAAGCAAGCAGGAAATAGAAAGTACAAAGTATTTTGTCTGCAGGAAACACACATACACAAATAGACCAGTCATGCGCAGACCGAACACATGGATTTTAAATATAGACTGCAGGAGTCTGGGGAACTGCTGGAGCAGAAACATTTGCAATAAAAAAGAACATCAACGCTGGACCCAGTTTTACTGCGGGCATGTGTGTCTGCAGTGTGTGAGCGCGTTTCACTCTGCAAGATTATTATGTAACACGCCAGTGATGTAATGCAGTGCCTGCTGGGTGCATCAGCAGCTGAGGGGCAAATCCTCCTTTTCTTCACCTGCACATCCACAAAGAAGCTGAGCTGAACCATTGCCTCAGCCCATCTCACACAAACACAGCTGAATGCGTGGAGACGGCTGCCAGTCACTCAGTCAGAATCTCTCTTATTTTGTCTGATTTCCGTTGTTCGACTGGATTAAAGCTTTCATTTATCCTCTGACAGTGATCCTCCTAAATCAGCCTGGCTCCTGCAGTTTGAGCTGCGGATTTTGTGCTCAAATCACAACATAAGTTTGGTTAGGTAACATATTGGTCACCAACTGGACTTATTTGCAGTAAAAGATTAAAGAGATTAAATGCTAATAAAAGCACAGTGTAATAATATATCTATTTTTTTTAATATTGTGTTTGAGTTGAGACAAAACTAGGGAAAATGTCCGCTCAGTTTGTGGTGCAGCCATTCTTCCACTCGCGCTTGTTTACCCCCTCTTTAGCTTTCGTGACGCTGAAGGTTTGCAGCAACATTGACTTCTTGTCACATTTGCTTTATGCTGGGTGCAGAGATGCTGTCGGCGGGCTGCGTCACCATATCTGGCGGGCCTGTCGGGCTGAACAGCGAGTGGGAGGTTTGCTCAAAGCCTGTAAAGCGTACATGTGTTTCCAGAGGTGGCAGCGGCGTGGCCTGTTAATTCGGCAGACGCAGGCGTCCTCAGACCGGTTGCATAATCTCAGGGTTTACGTAAAGGGTCGGGCTTCTGGAGCTGCCAAAATGTCTCCAGATTAATCTCAGTGTCTAGGTTTGTCTTGTCTGGAAAAAAAGGGACTCAAAGACAATCCTGAGCGTTAACCACTGATGAAAATCCTTTATTGTGTTTGTGGTCTCAGCTCATAGTTCTTCTTGACAGATAGTTGGAAACAGTAGAGTAACTTCTCAAACCATTGCATGAGTTCATTTGGCTCCACATTTTGAAAAACTTTTACTCTGTTCTGACAAACGCAGGTAAGTCTCACCTGGCCGTAGTGCAGAGAGTGAACAACGAAGGCGACGGAGACCCCTTCTATGAAGTGATGGGCATCGTCACCCTGGAAGACGTCATTGAAGAAATCATCAAGTCGGAGATTGTTGATGAGACCGACCTCTACAGTATGTATGGACACAATCATTTGATACCTCAAAGTTACATTTCTTATATATTATATCCTCAGTTTGTAAGAGAGTCTTTTCATCACCTCATTATAGAGATATGTTGAAATTAACACAATTTCTTTCCAAATTATTTAATAGGGGGTTACAATTTATTTCCATGTCATCTACCCTTTCATTTTCTAATCAAATGATTGATTTCACCCTCCCTACCATAACCTCTCCCTATGCATAATTGAATAACGCATATGATTGACCCCAGCTTGCAGATAATCTCCATAATCCGCTCATTTTTAATTGGCTGGAAAAGCTCTCAATAGTGAGGCGTTCAAATGCCCAACTCGCTTCATTTTTTTTTATCTAATCTATCCTGTGTTCTCAGTTTAACTGTTGAGGCACCACTTAACAGGAACCATGTAATAAAAAAAAATCACTCTTACAATAAAAACAAGCTGGTTTTATTGTATTCTGTTGTCTAACGTTGTGTGGGTTCACAGCTGACAATCGGACCAAAAGGCGAGTGTCCAACCATGAAAGGAAGCAGCAGGATTTCTCCATTTTCAAAGTGGCCGAAAACGAGCTGAAGGTGAAGGTCTCGCCCCAGCTGCTGCTCGCCACTCACCGCTTCCTGGCTACAGGTCTGCAGTGGCTTCACCCGGGGCTGTGTTCTTCCTGTTCTCCGTCTGTGTGCTGATCCCTGACTCTGTCTCGCAGAGGTGGAGCCTTTCAGGCCGTGTCACCTGTCAGACAAGATCCTGCTGCGCCTCATCAAGCACCCCAGCGTTGTGCAGGAGCTCAAGTTCAACCCCAAGAGCAAACACGACCCTCAGCACTACCTCTATCAGAGAAACAAACCAGTCGACTATTTTGTCCTGATTCTGCAGGTAATCCTAAACTCATAAAAAGATGAAACAGAGTCACTTTTTACATCATGAACTTGTCGAATAGCAAACACTTGTCTGTGTCTTGCAGGGGCGGGTGGAGGTAGAGATCGGAAAAGAGGCTCTTCGGTTCGAAAATGGAGCGTTTTCCTACTATGGCATGCCAGCACTCATCCCACCTCTAACTACTGGTGAGTCAGTACCTGTAGAACAATTCACTCAATGTTACTGTGGTAAAATATGGCCCCACAAGCAGAGTTTTGTGGTGACAGGGGTGGTTGTTTTCCCTGTATAAAAAGCCACCCGGCGTCTGTCAGCCCACAGGAGCTGCATAAGAAGCCGTGGCAAGAAAGTAATTAAAAGAAGTGGTTTTAGAGAATTTCCCAGTGGAAGGACATGACCTGCACAGGATTATATGAAATCCAGTTAAGACTGCAGAGCAAACAGAAGCCTTCCTCACACTCTTGTCTCATTCCTTGTGGGGGCGTTGTGCGCATTTTAAACGTGTCATTTTAAAGCTCTAATATTCAAAACATCTGACACAGAACTCAGCATATTTAAGAATTTTTTAAGCAGATCCAAAATATATTTAAAACAGCAGCTTTTACAATGTATTTTCTTTGTTTTGAGTTTGTCATTTGTCTGCAGTGGATTTTACAAGAAGAATGTGTTGTAATTAAAATGGGCAGTGCTTGTGTGAATGGGAAAAAATTGTGACCTCCTGCCTTCTATTATAAATGTGCTCACTGGAGACGTGTAGCCACTGATTGAAGAGCATATTCTGCTGGTTTATTGAGCACATTGCTCCCTTTTGTATTCAGCTGGAGCAGGTCTGTTTTTAAAAAATGTATTTTTATTCCAAAAAGTAGAGAGCTTTGTAGAGATGTGTGTGTGTACGTGTGTTCCAAAATTTAAAACATTAAATCCACATTAAAAGGTCATATTTTCCTACAGACACAAACACAATGTTGTTTAAAGTACTTCAAAGTGATACTTGAGTAAAAGTACCATAAAATTACTTTGATAAAAGTTAAAATCTCCTTTAAAAATATTAAAGTTAACTTAAAGTATCTGATACTTACTGTACTTATGTATCAAAAGTAAATTTCAGATATAAAACATACTTAAATATTAAAAGTAAAAGTACTGAGTAAAAGTAAGTGGTTAGAATTTTCAAAATGGCATTTATTAGGAGGTGACCTGCCCAAAAAATATTTTACTAAAGGCCATAATGACTATAATTTCATAATAAAATGTTAATGTTGAAAAATTTGGAAGACACTAGTCAGCTGCATATTTACAGTATATCTGCCACGCTCATCTTCATACTTGGATACATATGTCTGCTATGTCTGGAGTATGACATGATTTGTGTCACGTGATGGTGAGCTGGATCACATGCAAACCAATAGGGTGTCAGAATGGTAAATATATTTCTCATCCAACCAGAGTTAAATTTACTTTATCCAGGAAGTGCAATTTATCTGGATCTTTTCTTTTAAACAATAGCAAGCCAAAATGAAATAGGATTAATGTTTTTGTACTTTTTCTAAAAAATGTATGGAGTAGAAAGTACAGATAGTTATGTGAAAATGGAAGAAGTAGGCTGAAAAGTAATTACTTAATCTAAGTAAAGTATCCAAAATGTACTTAAGTACAGTAACAAACATTTGCTGTTAGCTACTTTACAACGCTGATCATACATGACGTGATTTGTACACATTTTTGTCGCTCAGTTGGTGGTTTATGACATTTCTTTTGCAGTTTGAAGAGAGCTCACTCTGCTAAATGGAATAAATTGACATTTTGAATAAAAGACTTGCATTTTGTTGTGTATTCTGAAGTAAAAGTCAAGCCTGTTTGTTGAAGTGATACAGAAAATGATTGTTTTTGCCTGCCAATGAAAAACCAAAATTGGATTGATAATGTTTTTGTAAGTAAAATATCTCATTAATGATTGAATGAATTTGATTCAAACTTGCAGAAAGTAATCACTGGATGTAGGCCTACATCTAAAACTGATTAACTTTTGTAGTCAACCAGATTAAAGATGGCCTCCACCAATATAAAAATGTTTGTAACTCAGTAATTTTAACAGATATTAGAGACTGATCCCCAACATATAATCTAAGTACTAACAGACTATGTGATAATTTTAAGATTTTGCCATTAACTAGTGAGAATCAATCCTGTCTTCTGTTCTGCTCAGTTCACAGGTACAGCTCTCGGGGAAGCAGCCTGAATCAGTCTGATTCATTGCTGAGTGGAGGCAGTGTGGGTCAGCTCGCGACTGGAGGGGCATATTTACCAGATTACTCAGTTCGACAACTCACAGACCTGCAGATTATCAAGGTTACAAACAGAAATGCCTCAACAAAACACAGAAACGCATGAAAAAGAAAAAGGGAAAAGCATCATTATTATGAACTGAATTCAACCTTCAGCTTCCTGTCATTATAAAAATCTCTAATTTCCTGTACACCAGAGGTAATAAATAACTATCACAAGCAAGAGAGTTCACTTTTAAGCTCGTGTCATTACAGCCTTAAAAATATCAAAAAATCTGCTTTCTTCCTCTGCAGAAACATTTGCCTTTGATATACCCAAATCCCTGATTTTGACTGAACACAGACATCCTGTCTCTCATTCTCTCCTCCACATGCCCGCTTTCCTTTAATCATGAAGAATAATTGAGCTCCATTTCAAGCATGAATATATTTGCTTCCCGTGATGGATGTGGCCTCTCCCTTCACCTTTTCTTCCCTTTGTCCAAATGCAGTCCATGTTTCCATGAGGGGTTGGATAGCGATGAAGTCAAGCGTGCGCCAAACGATTGTAACGTTTGCATTTTCTTTGTGACCCAGATCACCAAGAATCACTACCAGAACGCTCTAACGGCCACCCGGATGGAAAGCTCCCCTCAGACTCCTGACGCCCTGTATCCCAACGCCAAGGCCAGGCCTCCGGGTCCAGAGGCCCGCTCCAACAGCATCGCCCTCCCGCTGATGAACACGCACACTCGACTGGGGCTGACACGCTTCGCGCATCTTCATCCTCACGGTGGCCTTTGCAACACCTCCCAACTGAACGAGAGAAACCGGATCGTTCGTAAGTTTGGCAGATGCTTATGGGACTTAAAGTGTCTGTGACATGCCTATCCTTCAAATACAAAAAGTCAAAGAAAGCATCTTTATACTTAATAAAATTGGCATAGTACACATGATTTTACCCATTTTGTCACATAACTGGCCTATTTTCTTTTAAATTTGGCTCAGCCAAAGTGAAACAGGAAGTGACATCAAAGGGGAACTCATTAATAAAATAAACTCGCTGGTCTCGGTTTATTGAAACAAAATTATTTAAACTTTAACTCTTCTTCGTCTCTCTGATAGTGACTCAAAATATCTAAAAAAAAATCTAAAGAAACATCAGATTATTTTCTACAGTCTGTGTTTTTAGCTTTTGTAGCAATGCTCTGTTTACATGCAGACGTTCCCCTTTGACATCACTTCCTGTTTTTTCACATGCCAATATCTCAACGACTGTTCATCTCAGCAACGTGAAATTTGTTTTGCAACATGAGTGTTATCTTTTTAAAAATGCATTCATGTTTATTACAAAAATTTGATGTCACAGGCACTTTAAGGTTGAGTCAAAAAAAGGAGCGTGTCGTTTGGTGTTAGTAATATCGACACTTCAGATGTTGCTTGACCTAAAGATGTAGAGTAATTTCTTCAAGTATAATCCCTATAACTTTAAATAAATAAGAGGCATTTTTTATACAAGTATAGAAACAGAGTAGAAAAAAAGTCACCTTTATTGTCACTCTGGTGTACAGAAAAGCATCCTATTTTGATGAATCTGCATAATCTCGTCTGTTTGTAATGATGCATTTAGTGTGAATCAAACTTAGAGGATGAGTCAGTTCTGCAGAAATTTGTTGATTTCTTTTAAGTGAAAAGCTAAAGGCTCAAACTCGCATCCTCGCTGGGTGCTTTGTAGGCAAAGCCCTAAAACCCAACAGACATGATATGAGACCAAGGTGACCTTTAGCTGCTAATTAAATAAATGAAACAAATTAAATTTAGGTAAACAACAGAGAGTGTTGCTCCCCAAGAAGATCGCTGCTCTGTATAAAATTACACTAACATTAAAACAGCTTTAATTTTTTTAAATGGTCAATTATTGGTTCATAAAACCAGTTTTGATCATTTCTCAATATTTGTAAGAATAAACTATAAAATTGACTAATTTACAAATTTGGTGCAAACCAATCTGTGCTGGTTTCAGGATTTAAAGGATTTCTCACATACCATCTGTATTGCACAGTGTGTAACTCATCACTCAATCCGCTTGTTTCTGTTTGTGTCCTGAAAAAAATAAAAAAATAAAAATCTCAGGACAGATGGTTGTCCTCTTTGTCTCTAAAAAGTTCTTTATGCAGTAAGGTTTTATCAGTCAAGAAGAACATATTCAGTTTCACAGATCAAATGTGGTTCGCAGGTCGTGGCTCATCTTTGGGGAGAATTGAGCATTTTTAATATTTTATATTTAATCTAAAACCCTAATAAATAACAAGCTCTCTACCACCCTCTATAGGCAGAGATGAAGCAGATTTACTAGCGTTTGGTTCAGTGGTTTTATTTTCTCCTTACAGGAAGTAAATCTGATGGGCAAAGGAGTCCAAATGATACTGTGTTCCTTCGCTTGGATGAGATCCCCTACATCCACGAGGACCGGCCTGAAAGTTCTGCTGACAACGGTAAGGCTCATGCATTCATGGATTCAGCCACACAATCTGTTTAATACACCTTTATAAAGCAGCCAAGTAAATATGGGGCGCCAAGTGTAAAATGAAATGTTACAAAATTCCACTAACATATTTTTCATTATTTATTGTTATTTAGCTCACTGTTCTTACAGTTAGCTATTTTTTTAACTAAATGTAAAAAAGTATATTCAAATATTGAATCCTAAATGTAAAAGTTAAACCTTAAATGCTGAAGGTAAAAGCTGAAGTTCACATTTTAGAATGGAATGCAGCCTGCTGTTGGTGCTCTGCTCATGTTATGATGTCATCATCCAGAGACAATCACATTGACCAATCACTAGCGCTCCAATGCAGCTAAAGCTTCCCTACAAGACATTTATAGCTGGTGTCTGAGCTGCACTTCAAACTGCTAGACCACAGGTACCACCCATATGTTTTTTATGAACATATTTTGAATTAAAATTTTAAAAATGATTTTCAGCAGCATTAGCAGCAACTAGCGGTGGCCATTGTAGATGTTGATGGTGATGACATTGTGCTGGTTATCTGACGCTAACTTCTGCTAATGCTTCTAACACTGCTAAAGATAATATTTTAAATCTAAATTCAAAATGTGTTCATAAAAAACAATATGGGTGGTACCTGTAATCCAGCAGCTTGAAGTGCAGCTCAGACACTGGGCCATAGCTGCAAGTTTGATGTCTTGTAGGGAATATGGCTGCCCGATCCATACTGTCCCGAAAACATTGTTTTTAGCATGTAGCATTTAGCTAAACTGATGACAGAAGTCATTCGATATCAATCTTTCATCAGCTCCAATGTTTCATAGAAAAGGCAACATTATTAACAGCTGTGGATTTTTATTCCAGGAAAAAAATAAAACAAAGATGAGTTGTCTAGACATCATTGTCAAGAAAATAGTTTGCAAGTTATAAATAAATATGTACACATCGTAATTCTATATTTTATTAATCAAAATGTAAACAATATTAAAACAGTTTTCAAAATATAATTTAAAGCACATTTATAATTAAGTATAGAAATAAATATTTTCAGTTTTTTTTCTAAATCGAGCACATTCCAGAAGTCTATCATTTAGCGCAAATGAGCTGACAGTACGGATCGTGCTACCGGGATGGATCAGGCAGCCACAGGGAAGCTTTAGCTGCATTGGAGCGCAATTGCTATTGTCTCAGGATGATGACATCATAACATGAGCCGAGCACCAACAGCAAAGACTGTTCCATTCCAAAATACCTAAGTGTGAACTTCAACATTTAAGGTTTAACTTTTGCATTTAGATTTAAACATAGATTTAGGATTTAACATTTTAATATATTTTTTAACATTTAAATTTAACATTTAGTAAAAATAGCTACAACAGTGAGCTAAATAATATATAATGAAAAATATGTTTTTTACCATTTTAGTTTACACTAAGAGGTACACTCTTAGTGTACTTTATAGATAAGTAAAGACAACCTCAGAGAATGAAAAGAAATTAAACATCTTGCTACTTTATTTGCTTTAATTGCCAAAAAGACTAAAGATTAAAACTAAACTGAAGTGACATCATCCTGCATCTTCCCCCTTTCTCACAGATGTGCCCACAGAGCCGTCCATCTCCCCCTTCATCAGCTCGCTGTCCCTGTCCAGCTCCGAGGAGAACGTCGGCAAGAAGCTCCTGCGCAAGCTGAGTGAGTGAGCGCTTTGTCGTGAGCACAACTGCCACAGCTCTCACCCACACACACTGTCAGATGTGCTTGAACTTTTTTGTCAGCCGCAGCAACAGTCCCGCGCGTATCTTAGCAACAGGTGACGTGTCGCGTCTCCCCCCCCCCCCCCCGCCCCTTTGAGCATCTTTCTGTTTCCTGCAGAGCTGATCCGCAGCTGTCCTCGCTGGGATGAAAATATAATTCATTTCCCTTTTTCTTTTTTGGCAGCTGGTGCAAACACTTGAATTATGCACCAAATGTAAATTAAACACTATCCCGCGTTTAAATGCACACCTTATTCCAGCATGTTCTCTGTTTCTAGGTAACAAGAGGAGGAAAAAGTCTCGAGACGGAGAAAAGAGTTTGGAGGAGGGCTCGGAGCAGCCGTCAGCGACAAGTTAGCACAGTGACATTGAGGAGGAGGGATGAAACAGTCATCTCCTTCACATTTATTATTTTCTGGGTATGCTCATCCAAAAATTCAAGCTCTGACACAACCTTCGTAGGAGGCATCCTATCTGCTGTAGCCACTGATAATACTCAGGACCTCACTGAAACACCTTTACTCCCCTTTTTCTGCCTGTTTCCTCCTCAACCCCCAAACTGACTGGATAAGTCTCAGCAACAGAAACACATGGATATATCATGCCTTCTTTGGACTAAATGGATATCAGTTGGTTTTAATCAGTCAAATCAAAGTGCAAATTTTGCTCATGTTGCCTCTTTAAAGTGTATGTGACATCAAATTTTTGTAACAAACATGAGTGAATTTTTGGAAAAGTAACATTGACAACATGTCGCAAAACAAATTTCACATCGCTCAGATGAACGGTTGTTGAGATATTGGCATGTGAAGAAACAGGAAGTGATGTTAAAGGGGAATGTCAGCATGTAAACAGAGCATTTAAGCTAACAACACAGACTGTAGAGAAGAACCTGTTTGTTTAGATTATTTTTAGTCGCTATCAAAGAGAGACGAAGAGTTAAAGGTTAAATAATTTTGTTTCAATAAACCAAGACCAGAAAGTTTATTTTATTAATGAGTTCCCCTTTGATGTCACTTCCTGTTTCACTTTGGCTAAGCCAAATTAAAAAGAAAATAGGCCAGTTATGTGACAAATTGGTAAAATCATGTATATAAAGATGCTTTCTTTGACTTTTTGTTGTTGAAGGATAGAAATGTCACAGGCACTTTAAGGTATTGCTTATGTTATCATTTAAGCCATATTGTGTTCATAATCCCTCAATTTGGAATCCCACAACCTCTTAATCTGAGCCAGTGTTAAGGTTTTACTTGATCGAACAGGCAATCAGGTAGTTCCCACATACTGAAAATGATGTTTGCACAGGGAGCTATCCTGATGTTGCCAAAAGGAACTCAGCACAATTTTTACAGAGAACAAAAAAACAGTTTTTTAAAAAGCCATAATATATGACTTCTCAGCTAGAATAACTACTTACTGTGTTGGAAAAGGACAAGAAAGAACTTATTTCCTAATCAGATTGTTATAGACGAGTCAGGATTATCAAACAGAATGAAAATAAGAATGCAAGTAGTTTCAAATACTTTAAAATGTTTGGATTTCTCCTTAAATTCCCACACGCACGTTCACAAGAAGCTAAACTAATAAGCATGTTTTGCTCTTACACGACATCTGTTTTGTAAGTTTTCTCATTAAGACCCTCTGTCTGAACATGTAGCTGAACAGACACAGATACCGCATTACTATCACTAGAATATCCTCATGTTTTATCATGTCAATTCAACCCTATCCAGTTCATTTCCATCTTCTGCTTACTGTGGGGTTTAAATGTATAGTTCATCTCTGAAAGGGTTAATCCGTAAAGCTGCATACAAGGAAAAAGAGAAAAGAAATATACAATTTTGGGGATTTCTCAATTTATGGATGGAGATGGACGTTGTCAAAAAGGTATTTGCTACTTGCATGTTTATTTATGCTCCTTTAAATTGTAAAATTGTCCTCTGTAGAAAACTCTTTTCCTCATGCATGCTTACAAGGAAGTTGGAAGAATGTAGGGTTAAAAAAATCTGGACTTTAATGTCCCAGTGAGGATGGTGGCTGAGGCTTTTTTTTTAATTTAATTATATTAAATTCTAGGCAATATAACATATTTTAGAATTAACTGGTTATAAAGTACAGGTAGAAGTTGATCAGTGTTTTCAGGTAACAGTGGAAAATAGGAGAAAGTGGCTGAAATGTTCACAAAAGGCTGTTTTAAAAGCTGACAATAGTGCAATAATAAAATGATGACTTATAATAAAACACGTGGACGTCTATATTTTGATAATGATCTCTTGAAATCCTGGAGGGAACAGAAAACCTACTGAAGGGCAAGAGATTTGTCAGACTAAAGCAATATGACACTGTGACGTCAAGCTGCTGCCCCGTTCCAGAAACGCAGTCGTGCACAGGTGGCGTTTGGGGACACTCGCTGATCTGATTCGTCCTGCTTGGTAAGATTGTGTAAGTAAAAACAACGCTGCACCACTAAGCTTTTTTTTTTTTTCCTGAACGGCCCCGCCACCGATTGAGGACGCACATGTGGGGGAAGAGTCTGGATCTGACAGCTGACTCACGGTTTTCGTCAAAAGCCTCTAAGCAGAACGCTCTTAAAGAACTTGCAGCTGCGTTTTATTTGTCAGAACTGTTTGCGTTGGATTAAACAAAGGTTTTGCAATGTCAAATTAATATATATGCCACTGAACTATCATGAAATGATTTACAGGAAAAATATAATAAATTGACTATACCATTACTTTTGTGTCATGTTCATTTTTTTGTTTACTTAGCATCCTTTTTAAACATACTTTGTATGATTATCAACCATAATTAAATCAAAAGGTATTAGGAAACAATGCAGTTTTATAGTTCATTCATCTTTATTTTCAGCTTCAATAAAGTTGTTTGATAGTCTGTTTTATTGCTGCTCAAACAGACATGATAACAAGCTGGTTGATCATTAATGCTTCTGTAACAACAGTCTTACATAACAGTGTACCAGTGTTACAGACGGTCAGCATAAACATGCAGGAACCTGGCAGAATTGGATATATACAAGATAATATGTGTACATATTTTATACAGCAATAACAGTGAGCAGTAATTCATTGAATAGGCTAAAGTACTAAAAACATTGGTTTTTTAAATTAAATTAAAGTTTTATTGGGATAAATGCTTACACCTGAGATACACACACACATGTGAATAAAAAGAACTTTTAAAGAGCACAATGTGTGACAAAAAAGGAAAAAAAGAAAACATCCAATCTGAACATCATTTATGGAAAACTAAAAGGAACGACTACTTGAAAATCAGCGCCTTACAGTGCGTACTTTATCTTGTTTAACATGGAAAGCCAGAGTCAACAGTGCAGGTGAGCCGTCTGTGTAGGAGTGGAAGTAACTGATCAATAAAACCTGCAGTTCACAAACATCAGCGTCTCCTGAGCCGAGCAGCAGGAAGTGCTGTTACTTCTTCTACTGCACCGTGGTAACCGCCTCGTGGATGGACTCGGCCACGTAGTCGATGTTCTTGCTGGTCAAACCGCACATGTTGATGCGACCACTGGCCAATAAATAGATGTGCTTCTCTTTGATCAGAAATTCCACTTGTTTGGCTGCAGGTAAATAAAGCAAAGTTATTTTTATTTTAACCTGACATGACATGAATAGTCAATATAAATGCACAGATTGGTACTTTGTATAAAGACTGGCTAAAAGCAGATGTCTTTAAAGTTCCTGTGACATCAAACATTAAAAAAACAAAAATAACAAACATGTATACATTTTTGGAACCATAACTTTTATAACATATTCCAAAAAAAATAAAAAAATAAAAAATTCAAACCGCTGAGGTGAACAGTGGTCAAGATATTCGCACATGAAGTAACAGGAAGTGATGTCAAAGGGGAATGTCTTAATGTGAACAGATTGGTACAATAGCTACAGACTATAGAGGAATCTGATGTTTTTTCAGTTTATTTTAAGTGATTATCAGAGATTAAGAGTCAGAGCTCAAATGATATTGTTTCAAAAAACAAAAAAAAAAAAAAAACAGGGAGTTCCTTTTCTTAAAGAGTTCCCCTTTGATGTCACTTCCTGTTTTGTTTTAGGCTCAACGAAGTTCCACAGAAAATATGACATTTAGGTGTCAAAATGGATAAAATTGTGTCAAGTTTCTTGAACAGAAAGATGTTTTTTTGTATTTGAAGGATATGCATGTCACAGACACTTTCTAAATACATTTTTTTAATTAGATTTAACGATTAAAGCTAAGCTGTGTGTGTCAGAAAGTGTTTTGTGCAGGTGCTTGAAACTCACTGTTGAGCCCCGTGAAGCTGAACATGCCAATCTGGTCTGTGATGTGGTTCCAGGTCCCTGGTGTACCCAGTGCTTGCAGCTTGGCTTTCAGCTGATCCCTCATCAGTAAAACTCTCTCGGCCATAGTTTTGACATTTTCCTTCCTATAAATTAATAATAATAATTAAAAAACAGCTTCACATTAGACGTGTGTCTCAAAGAGCCTTGAGAAATCTTTCCAGGCGATTCTGTGCTGACCATTCAGCGAAGAGCTCCGGCGAGTTAAGCGTGATGGCGACGATGCGAGCTCCCTGAGACGGCGGGTTGGACCAGGTGATCCTGACTATCTTCTCCATCTGGGAGAGGACTTTCTTGAGCTTTTCAGCATCACGAGCAACGACCGTAAGGTTGCCTACGCGCTCATCTGATGGAACAAGCACAAGTCAGACATAAAGAGATAAATGTTGAAATGTACACTAAAGAAACAGCTCTGCTTGTGGGAATTCTACAGTTTTTGTTACAAACCGGTAGTAATTTATTAATTTTGAGGGGAGGGGGGTCACTCACTGTAGAGGCCGAAGTTCTTGGAGAACGACTGAGCACAAAATAATTCGAAGCCCATGGAGACAAAGTAGCGAACCGCCCAGGCATCCTTCTCAAGATTGCCTGAGGCAAAGCCCTGATAGGCCGAGTCAAAGAAGACAAACAGCTTTCTCCTCTGGGAAAAAAAACAAAAACAGATGAAACAAAACCAATTAATGTATTGGTAGTACATAAGTATGCATTGTTTTGTTTGTGTGTATCTGGGAAGTAGAATACCTTCATGACCTCCGCGATTTGCTTCCATTGCTCCTGTGTGGGGTCTGTTCCAGTTGGATTGTGGGCACAAGCGTGCAGGATGAAGACTGAGCGCTCTGGACAGCTCTGCAGACATAAAGTAAAGGAGACAGAATAAATTCACAAATAATGATGAGTAAATTTAGTAATATAATCCAGGTTTTTACCTCCAGGTCTCCAAGAAAACCTGCAAAATCAATACTTCTATTCTCCGCATCCCAATACTTGTAGGGACGGACATCCTCGAAGCCGGCGCTGCTGAACACACCATTGTGATTTTCTAAAGGGAACGGAAAACAAAAACTCTGAGTCAGCTTTTTTCTTTTTTTTTTTACTGCTTAAGCTTCCTGTAGATTCAAGATTAGTTTATTTCTGGCTGATAAAAAGGGTCACTGATAAGAAATGATAGCGATGTGTCATTACTCGTACAAAGCTTTAATAACATGCTGAGTCTAAAGTCTTCAGGGTTTTTTTGTGCAATGTAAGCAAAGTCCTCAAGTGAGTCTGTTTACTTCATTTTATTTGTGTTTACCCCAAGTAGGTGCAGAAACATAGATGGGTGTTTTGGTGTTGTTTGTCCCGTTGTAGAATCGCCTAAGAAATTCGGCACCTATCTTCAAAGCGCCGGTACCGCCAAGACACTGGACAGCCCCCACCTGACCAAAACAACCAAACAAAAATAAAGGATTGTGATACCAGGTAAAGGTTCAGAACAGAAGCACTGTGCTTTTTAATGACACCAACCCTGTCCTCTTTGATGGCAGGACTGTCGTCTCCCAGCGCGATCTTAGAGGCTGAGGATCTGAACTCAGGCATGCCCAGGATGGGCAGGTACTCGTGGTTGAGCCTGTCATCGTCCACGATGATCTTCTCCACCTTTTTCACAACGGGCAAAACCCAAGGTTTGCCTTCATCTGTTCTGTAGGCTGCAAGACACAAAGTGAGATTTACTTTAACAAAAAAAAAAAACAAAGACTAGAAATAAAACTTTGATGCGTTGACACAAGACTGAAAAGAATGTCAACAATGAAATGAAAGCTGGGAGGTCTGCGGTTGGTTACGTCTTCACAGATTCTTTGCAGTGAAAATACAGAATTCGTCAATCATCATTTCACTGAGCAGCAGTGCCTGAGAGGAAATAATGTCCTATGAGGCCGGTAAAACATTAAGTCATCGTTGCGTTCATTTTTGCTCCCAAATCATTGTTGACTTAGAAAATTCTCTGACTCGATTTGCTCACTGGGACAGTTTGTCATGTTTTATGTTTGCACTAGGGTGAAGCAATATTTGTATTTTTTTAAATCATGATTAATTGTGGCGTTTATCCCACAACAATTAATATGATGATTAAAAGATAATAGTTCCATTTGCAAGTTTTTGACTCTAGTGTAGGGTTATTTTTAGCTTAGCATTAGCTCTGTGCTAGCATTACGGTTAGTTCTGCACCACAATGACATATATAGGTCAAGTAATTGTAGTCTTTTTGACCAAGTGCCTAATAGTAATCGGTGACAATCTGATAATCTGTTACACACAATATGTTTTTGCCCAACCCTAACCAGTATCTGGAAATATGGAGTGTTAGTTTTAGCTTAGCATTAGCCCTAGAGTTAACCTTGACATTTAAAAGAGAGAATTTTACCATCTTTCCTTCTTCATAAAGTTTTTATAGACCCACAGAAGAAATATTCAAAACTCCTACAGCTGTGACCACTCTGATAATCATTCGCAGCATTTCTGTACGTCGATTTGAATTTTAAAGAATTCACTTCACCTCTGGAACTGACTCTTAGAGTATGTGACAGCAGAACACTGTGTGTCCTACATTTACCAGCTGCACTGTGGCATTTGGCCATCTGCAGCATTCTGAGTCTTGCAGAGGGACGGGGATTAAATGACCTCAGGATCTACGACACAGTTGGCCTTTTTTTCCTACCACAACAGAGCTGCACATGTCTCAGATTACTCTTTTATTATAATAAATGTTTGAGCAGTAAGATTAACAGGACAAACACCAGTGCAGATTACTGAAATTATTCATTTACTTGCTTTAAGAGGGACACAAGTACAAGCCAGACATGTTGTTTCTCCTGCAGGTAGATCATTCTCGTGTAGTGATGGATAAATAATCCATTTTATGTGGAACTGAGATGCTTTTTCCTCATGTATTAATTCACATTATCTTGGACATTAAAAATGAAATGCATAATCTCATGCAACATTGCAACATGCCGTGCTCACTGTGTGATGATAATAATACTACCACGTTAAATGTAAGCATAATAACTCTACTTACTGAGTTATAGTCCTTTTTGGCTAATGTTGATTAGCTAGGGCAGCCATTTTGAAAGGGTCAGACACAAAGTCAATTTGTTGTAGATAGAGACAATAATTTTCTGAGAATCTCAATAAAATCTGTCCTGTGCTTCATGAGATTTGCTGCTAACAGAAACACAAGAGGGTTGACTCACACATGTAAGGCTGAGATTTGATGCAAAGCTCTCGCACAATGAGAAGCTATTAAAGTATGTGTTGTGAATTCCTCTCAACTACACCCACAACAAATTTTATCTCAATATCTGTCAAATTGACTGAATTACAGTATTTTTTGTGTTTTCTAAAGTTAGTTGGCTGGGATGGCTGTCTTGAATTGGATTGGTGACAACATTAAATCAGGTGTAGACGTACATCAAATGATTATTTCCTGAAAGTTTCATCAAAATTGGTCCAGTGGTTCGTGGGATATTTTGCTAACAGACAAAGTTGACCCCCAGTCGTTAATGTCAACCTTTTGAAGCAAGACCTTACGCAATCAGTTTCAACTACTACCACATCAGATATTAGGTTCTTATCGAATATATTAAATCTGAAAACTTTAATAATAAAATAGTTTTAATCTATTCGTTTAAAGCTACTATCATGCCATCAGGAGCTGCTCCGCTTTGCTCGTTTCTCCTGGTGCCATGATGGACCACACTTACCTCCAGCTCCCAGGTTCACCTTGGTAGGATACTGGTCGTTAACGAAGTCCTGTGTTAGCTTGAATACAGCTACAGGAGCTGCTTGGGGGACTTCACAAAACACAGACATGACTTCTTGTAATGGCGGCTGTTGACCGGTTTCCTCTGACTTTCACCTTGGGTGTTGGACGCAGTGAAGTGGGTGTAGGCAGGACAACCAATAGGAATCCACCATTTCAGACACGTCCTGCTTCTGACCAATGAACGCCTCAGTCATTTGACTGACAGATGTCACAACCAATGGCTGTGGCGCTGGTGTTTTACTTGTAGTCATCGATGTCGCCACAAGAGGGAGCCACAACCTTAATAAATCTTTCAAAGTAAATAAACGGATTTGGTTTTGCACACGATGACATCCTCAGTTTTTAGAGAAACAAGGGTCAAAGGTTGTGTCAATTGGCTCAATGCAAAATCTGTCTCAGAAGATGGACAGATATTTATCACACGTGTCAGCTTGCTTTCTTACTTCTTCACTTATTGCTGTTTGAGTGACTGGATGTAATTCTGTTTAAAGTTGCTCTATCCGTTCTGTCCCGAGGGCCTCAGAGGAGATCTGGTGTAAACAAACATGGCTCTCCTGTTCTTTCCCCACAGCTGTCTGCAGGAGTTTAAGTAGATGATAAATGAAGGCCTGTCCATATGGGGCGCCAAAACTTTGGCTTTGTTAGAGGTTGGGTCGCAGAGTTGACTCTTAATATGTTGTCCAGTAAATAGCCTAAGTGGTGGAGTAACTTTCCTCCTTCCTAGTAGAAATAATAATAAAAAAGCTACTTATACACAAATAATATAACATAGTGATGGAGGAAAGCTTTGTTTATATCCTGATTTGACATTTGTATGTAAGCACAATTACTCAAATTTGAGGTTCATTGAGGTTTGCAGTTCTGCATGCCTTAATAGGTCCTAGTTTCAAGCCTATAATGCAAAAACATGCATGCTTTCCTTAAAAATGGATCTCATTGTGATTTGCCTGGCTAAATAATGATAACAGGGGCATCTATTCACATTGCTACAACATAATGATGCATCACAGTCCATCACATTTCAAAAGTCAATGAAAAACATTTGCTCCTCCTTTAGTCATAATGTTAGCTGTTGTGTCACTCATGAGTAAGATTTCTCAGCCAACAATAAAACCTTTCAAAGCCTCATAAACCCCTTGCAAAGCATACTAACAAGAGATGTGCAAATAATCTTAATACACGTTTCGCCACAGAACACATACTTATAATTTGACTTTTCCTTTTTGTTGCTAACTTTCCCCCGTGCTGGTCCCCCCCCCCCGCTCTCCTCCTCCTGGCTTGCACTGACAGTAGGGTGTTTTCATTCTTTACAACCAGGTGAGGGTGTCTCGTATGTTAGCTATCACTGTCAGCTCTGCAATTATGGGATTTGAGCTCCCAGAACAAGGCTTGGGGCCCAGAGCAAGGTTTTGCTTTGTGCGTGTGTGAGAGAGTGTGTGTGTGTGTGTGTACGCAGAGGAGGCCTCGGGGCCACGGGCCGGGCTCTGATGTGAAGTGTGAGTCAGAGCAGGGAGTGACAGGAGTCTCCCCTGGCAGGACAGTGCCCACGGGGAGGGGGAAGGGTATGTGTGTGTGTAAGGAACGGTAGGGGGAGTGAGTTGTACCTTCACGTTGAAAATGTGAAACATTTATCTTGGCATCAAGCGGTGCGATGTGAAAAATAACGCAGGCAGGGTTTTCTTGTTGCTGCTGCCTGACAACAAAACACACACAGACACGCACTCAGGCACAAGACATCCACATTCCAGCTGTGGTATCACTGAAACACAAACAGGAGCGCGTGCACGCACACACTGCTGCACATTCCGGGGGGTGGTGGTGGTGTTGTGGGACAGGGGGGGGATGATGCAGATGCACATGCCGCTGTGGCCCCTGCGTCTCTGGGTCACAGAGCCGTGCTGAGTGACCACCTTTTTAGCTTCCCGCCTTGTTTGTTTTTCTGAAGACGGTGCCATCAATTCTCTAACAAGGGAGCAGACACAGCAACAACACAATGAGCACAGGACCTCCCGGTGCAGACTAATCTCTGGTGAGGTAGAAAGCATCAGTCATCTGTGTGTGTGTGTGTACGGCTGCATTCCAACTAGTGAGGCTGTGCGTCTACTCAGCTTGTGCATGTATAAACTTTGGTTGCTTCACTTGATTTCATAACCTAAAATCACTCTTTTCTGTTTGTTTGCTGGAATTTTTTTCTAATACCCCGGGTGTTGGCATCAACCCAGTTCGCCTGTTAGCAAAATATCTCATAAACCACTGGAGAGGATTGAATGAAACTTCCAGACGATGGTCATTGGCTGCACATCTAAAAGGGATTTTGTTTTGGAGTCAACCCAATTTAAGATGGCCGCCACGGCCTAACTGATGCCAAAACATAAATGGCTGTAACTCAGTGAATTTTAAAGCTATACAGCTCATATTTGATATAGTGATGGCTGAGAGTCATTCACAACTTTGAGAGTGACTTCATATTACAGGAAGTTGTGCACAATGTTTGACCAAAGCTGCTACATTCCTCAACATGGGATTATTTTTAGTCAATATGCACTCCTTTAGAAAATGCTAGGCCTCTAAATTATTTTTGCATAACACAATGTTTGTTTAAAAATGTAAAATTTGTCAAATAATCACAGCTGAAATTATATTTTCACACAGCTGCAGGAATATTATCTAAAAGTAAAGCCAAATACAAGGAAAGAAGCAAAAATGAGGTAAGTTTAAATGATCAGAAATGTTAGTCAGTTTAGGAAAATATCAACAATAGTCTGCTAACAGACTTGTCACTCAGGGCTTTGATGTGGCCTTCGGGCCATGGAGCAGGGTGGAACCTCAAACACAAGGCCCACATTGTGCCTCTTGAACTGATTGATGTTGTCTTTTGGCTGACTTCAGCTCTCCAGCTTCTCACAAATATGCATGCTGCGGAACAAAGACAGGAAGTAGAAGTCTCATGCTTGAATTTCAACCCTGACTTAAAATCTTTATAAAAAAAAACATACTGTAATTTCTAAACTTATGATAACAGTAGATGAGCTTGATCACTGTTTGTTCTACTGAAAGGTCAGAGGTCAGGAGCCTTCAGGGACTGGATATGGTAAAAAAAAAATTAAATAGAATAAAGTACAACAGAATGAACATTAGGTATAATGTAAAAATCCAAAATCTGGTATTAATAACACATTGAAAGGAATTTAGGAAAGAGTTGTGTTTATTAATATTTTGCATCCTCTCTATAATTTTACACACAAACAATCTGTGTTCCAACTCACTAATTTTATTGGAGCAAAGACAAAAAAATCTGACACTGCAGTTGTTTTTTGGACCATCTTTTAGCTCATACTTGCAGTGGCATTTTTCAAAATGAACTTTCAAAATTTAATTTCTCATGTTGCCCAGTTCATGAGTGGATAAGTCTGTCTGCCACTTCCCAGAAAATATCCACTCTTTGTTCTTTCATAATTTAACACCAACAAATCTCAGCTGTAAAATCTTACGTGAGTCAGTTTATTTAAAAACAGCCTATTTATAGAAGGACGAGCTCCTCACTGTAACAACGGTGTGGTTTAAATAACTTGTTTGTTGTTGAAACACTTCGGTAATTAGACGCTCGTACTCACTGAGATCCATGTGATACTCTTTTTTTAAAATGATCAGATTACAACAGGGTCATTAACTGAATTTCATATTAGCATTTCCTACACTAGAAAGGACAAAACAACCTAGCACACACACACAAAACAAACAAAAAGAAGAAATATTGTAAAATTATGAGTGAACTTGTTGAATCAACTAAAACTAAATTAATTTTAAAACAATGACTAATTTCAAAATTTAACTGTACAAATGCTAAAAAATTAGCTCAACAAAAACTAAAAGCTATAATTAGCAAAACACAAGCTTAAAGCTAAAAATGAAACAAGCGTGTTAAAGAAGAGTTCTTAAAGCACTAATGTTTTTCAAGTACTTGAAGGGTTTTCAGTGCAATAAATTCAATAAAACAGAATAAAAAAATGTAAAAATGGTACAAAAAGCAAAAGACAGCACTGAAATCGTCAGTGTGAGCTAAATGTTTTGCTATCTTAATGGCTGAAACAGCTGAAAGTATTAAAGTTGAAAACCACACAAGAAACTGTAAAATAAAAAATAACATGAATGAGTCAGTGTTCAAATAATAATGCATA
>JAUBOC010000089.1:17400416-17410642 GCA_032275365.1 Anablepsoides cearensis | reverse complement strand
CACACACACACACACACACACACACACACACACACACACACACACACAAAAGCAGGGAACTAATTATAAATCTTAAAAATAACAATATTTATGGTTCAAACATGCCATTTTTAGGGATAAATCAACAATGAACAAATTAGAAATCAGACTATTTGTTTTGTTTTTTATGCCAACAGAGAGCTGCGTTGCGTTAGGAGACTGTGACGATCCCGACTCGGAGAAATCCGCCGCCAAGCAGCAGAGGACCCGCAGGAAGCCCCGCGTCCTCTTCTCCCAGGCCCAGGTGTTCGAGCTGGAGAGGCGCTTCAAGCAGCAGCGCTACCTGTCCGCCCCGGAAAGGGAACATCTGGCCAGCTCCCTAAAACTCACCTCCACCCAGGTCAAGATCTGGTTCCAGAACCGGAGGTACAAATGCAAGAGGCAGCGGCAGGACAAGACTCTGGAGATCGCGGGTCACCACCATCATCATCACCCTCCACCGCCGCCGAGGAGGGTGGCTGTGCCGGTGCTGGTGCGGGACGGGAGGCCCTGTCTGACCGGATCCCAGAACTATAACCCACCGTACACAGTCGGAGCTCCGAACCCGTACAGCTATAACGGCTACCCGGCCTACAGCTACAACAACTCGGTGTATTCCAACACTTACTCCTGCTCTTATTCGAGTTTACCCGCGCTTCCTCCGAACAGCACCCCGGCAAACACTTTCATGAACCTGGGAAACCTGGGTGCCCAGACGCAAAGCCAGGCTCCCCAAGCCCCGGTCACCCCCTGCCAAGGAACACTGCAGGGGATCCGGGCCTGGTAGCTGAGACTTTACATCACCATGGATGGAGAAATGGATTAAAGCCTGGTGAAGGCAGTAACATAAAACAAACGTCTATGAAGTAACCTTAACCCGCTCATTGAACTAAATAAAACTCACTCTTTGCATTTTTGTTTGAAACTCTTGGAAAACGTGTTGGATTTGTGTTATTAGTGTTACCGACGCGTTGGTTTGTGCGTGATGGTGCAAAACGGATGTAACGTGCTGTCAAAAAGAGAACGTGTATAAGTATCTCTGGAAAAGCATGTATTTTATAGGCATTAAATAGCATTTGATTTATATTAGGTGTTATTATAAATAAAACCATTAAGAATATTTAGTCATTTTTACAAAGCGTTGTTTTCACATCCACAAAAATGCAACAATTTGCGCAAAAAGCGCAATGTAAACTAATAAAAACTGTATTATTTTTCAAATGGCTTATGCTTTTTGAATAGTACTTGTGTTTACTCTGTAAGGTTTTTATTTTGAGGGAATCTAAAGTATTGGTTTAATAAACATTTTTTGCGGCCTCAGTTCAGCGGGATGGAGTCCAGATGGAGACGTTCACCGGTAACGAAGCGAAACAGCATAAGAGGGAATGAAGAGCACAATTGATTTTTATTATATTGTGCTTTTGAAAGTTTTACACTCTAAGTGTGTGTGGGCGTAATGAAATAATTGGATTCTGGATTTAAAAAATCTGTTTTATTTTTATTTTTTAAAATAAGAAATTAAGCCATGGAGTGGGATTTATTACAACATTTCTCATCATCTCGAATAATTTCTCAAGACTGCAGCGTGGTGTTTTCCCCCCCTCTCTCTTCTTCTGTGAGAAAGTTTGCTTAAGTCTGAGACAAGAACCAGAAACAGGGAGAATTTAAAGGCGAGCTAAATGTGCGCTCGGGATTCAGAGATGGACATAAACCAGACGGACAGCAGCATCTCCAAGACCCACACACAGCCTGGAAACCACCAGAGAGAGCACTCAGATAAAAACTGAGAGGAAACAATTCTTATAATAATAATAATAATAATAATAATAATAATAATAATAATAATAATAATAATAATAATAATAATAATAATAATAATGTATGTCAAATCATTTAAGCTTATTTATAGTGTTTTCTACATTTTTACGCATAGCTGTAGGTCTGCAGTCGGACATCCTAAACAACTCTTACACCACCCACACACACACAAACACACACACACACACACACTGGAGATGGACTTAAGTAAATCTCTTCACAAGGCATGGCAGGCCGCTCAGACGCTATTAATGGAGATGAATGGCAAAGTAAACAGTGTTTGTCTCCTCTGATAGCCTCGGCGGCCACTTCCTCTGGCTCCTGCGCTACCGGTAGGACATACCTGGTGTCAGCTTTAAGTGCTGCAGAGTCACTAGTGTAAATAGAGCTGGCGACAGGACGGCGATGCCTGCAGGACGCAGCGGCCCGGCCCGGCCCGACCTGACAGGCGCGCGCGATCTCTATCGCGCAGCTTTCCAAAGATAGCAGCAGGTCGGCGGTGCATCGCTGCAACTGTCAGCGGCGCAGTTTCCCAAAACAGACCAAGCTCTCCAATGGCAACCACTCAAGAAGTTCTGGAAAGGTTTGTTCTGCAAGGTTTCAAGTTCAGTATAAATTAGATTTGGATTAAAAGGCAAACATATTAATTTTGTTTCTGTTTTTTTTTTAAATGTGAAATTTTTCGTACAAAAACTTACAATAAAAGGCTGCAGCTTTTTCATTGCAGTGTTTTAAAGTAAAATATCGTCTAACGAGAAGTGACAAAAATATTGTAGTTTTGCTTTAAGCTTATAAATAAAGTTATGCATAATTTCGTGCAACATTTTAAGTAGGCCTGTAGTGTGAATGACTCTTAGCTGCTACATCAAATTTTAGCGCAATATCTGTACAATTGACTGAGTTATATAGATTTTTGCGCTGACTAAAGTTGATTAGCTGTGGCAGCCATTTTGCTTTGGATTGACACTAAAAGCTAATCAGCTGTATATGGACATGTGATGCGTAGTTTATTAAATATTCAATAAATTCGCATCAATAATTTACGCGATATTTTACTAACAGACAAACACCTTCGACAGCAATGCCAAAGTTTTAAACAAAGCTCTAACGCAACGTCTCGTGTTTTAAATATGTGTTGGGTATGACTCTCAACAACCACTTCAAATATTAGCACAATACATGTAAAACTGATTGAATTACAACCATTTTGTGTTTTTCTAAGCGGAGTTAGCTGTGGTGGCCCTCTTGGATAGCTTTGGCTCCAGAAGTTAATCAGCTGTATAAATATACTCAAAAAGTAATTCCTAAAAGTTTCATTCAAATCCGTTCTCTGGTTCATGAGTTATTTTGCTAACAGACAAACAATGTTTTTAAAGTTTGATAAAAAACAGACTGATAAGTTTTGTTGCTGCAAGTTAAGTCAAAGCTAAAATGTAAACACAAAATTGCTGGAATAAAACGTCACTTTTTTAAACTGAGGGAAAAAATTGAACCCATTTATAAGTAATTTTTTCCTCCAGACCTACTTTGACACCCTGAGCTACAGAAAGACAGAAGTTTCTCTGATTAGAAGAAGAAAAGAAAGAAGAAAATCATCTGTCATCACAGCTCCCTAAGAAGACTAGACTCGCTGATTGTGTAGTACGTGTCCATTAAGATCGTGTGTGTGTGATTAGGTGTGTGAGCGCGCGTGTGTTTGGGTGTTGGTGCTGACGCCCGGGGTGTTACGCACAGACTTACTCCCTTAACCCTGACCACATGGCGGCGCTGTACTCACTTGTCTGAACTTTAGGTTCAGCATAAAACGAGGAAAGTTTTATTGTGATAAAACAGTCCAAATCTGCACAAATATAGAGTAAAAAAAATGTTTTTTACATTAAAAACTGACAGAAATATTTACAGTGAGTTTTTTTTAAATTATCAATTAATTTATTCCAGCTGAGATCAAACAATAAACCAGAGCAAATTTAGAATCATCAAAGTAAAGTGAATAATAAGCTAAGTCTATAAAGTCAAAAACACATTTTTTGCCGCTTATACATAAGCTCCAGTGTTATTTTTACGCACTGTTTCTTTTATATAAATGTAATTTTTATTGAGTGAACAGACATAAACTGGTTTATTTTGCTCAACAAAACTCTGTGATTTTAGGTGATTTAAAAATATTCAGCTTTACAATAAAAAACTAATTCAAACAAAACATTCCTATCAGTGTTTTCGGGCTGAGCACAGAGCATGGTGAAGCTGGGCGGTGCGAAGGAGGGACCAGGCAGCCTGTCAAGTCTTAACTGTGAGTTTTGTCAAAGTCTTGACAGATCCTCATGTTGGCAGCTCATTATGGGACCAGTTGACTGCATTAAACCAGAAACATAGAAAAAGCAGAGAATTAAAAAAAAAAAGTGAGATATTTCTTCTCTTCAGCCGCGGATTATCTTGATGTCTCCAAGCAAAACCGATGTCAGAGAGTTCTCTATTTTTTGTCAATCATGACATTAAGGTTCTCGTCTTTTTCTATCAAAGACATCCTCGGCAGACGTGAGGTCCGGGGGGACCCCGGCACGGTGGCCACCTCGGCGGGGGAGTTTTGCGCGCAAATGCGACATTTACGCACCGGCTGGGAGAACAGCATCCTTCCCAGAAGACTTCCACCTGATCCGCGCGCGTTCCCAGGAGACCTCCGGTCTCATCGCTGCCAGGAGGAGGACAGAGGAAATGATGATCTCAGAGGAGGTGGGAGATTTGTTGTAAATATTTATAGAGCTTTGTTTCCTGTTATGGCGCTTAGTTGAAAATGTAAACGCGTAATAGCGTAAAAGAAAAATTAATAGGGGGGGGGGGGATGTACGTGGATTATTGTAAAGTGTTACCAATAATTTTTACAAAAACGTTCTCAATGCGTTATCTTTTTTATTAATTTTGTATGTTTCTTGTTCAGGAGTAGAGATTATGGGCTGCGTCTCTTGACCATCTTATTAGCATTTAAATACTTACAAATGTCGACACAAGAATTTATTTTTTTACTTTAGACTAAACCCAAATGTTGCATTTTATTGGGTAAAATTTTTCTTTAATCATCCATTTTGTTTGGTTTGCAGACCCTGCGGATCCTGCAGGGCGGAACAGCGGTCAGAAACAGCAGGTGCACGCAGGGAAAGATGGACGCCACCGCCGCGGAGACGCGCTCAGCTGCTCCCCGGAGGCGCATCGGTGCAGGCCGTCTGCGAAGAAGCGCTCTAGAGCGGCCTTCTCCCACGCGCAGGTCCACGAGCTGGAGCGCCGCTTCCGCACCCAGAGGTACCTCTCCGGTCCCGAACGGGCCGACCTGGCAGGAGCCCTGAAGCTCACAGAGACCCAGGTGAAAATCTGGTTCCAGAACCGGAGATACAAAACGAAACGGCGGGAGAGGGCGGCCGATCTGGTTGCGCTGAGCTCCCCGAAGACTGTGGCTGTGAAGGTGCTGGTGAGGAACGAGTCAAAGGATCACATGGTCCACCTCCCCACGACTGGACCTCCGTACCAGGACTTTCTGTACCACCCCTACTTGTGCTATCAGCCCTGCAGCAGAGACATGTTCTGATGGGACTTTATTTCTCCTGTTTGTTTTGTTCAGCATCTCAGAGGACGCAAAAAAACATGTTGATGAGTAATTAAACATGGTTGTACTGAACCTTAAATGATGCAGGTTAAATGATAGGTTTCAAGATATATTAAAATATAACTTTAAAATGCGGGTCCACACTCAGCGTCAACAAAGCTGAATCAGCAAAAAAAACGAGTTGATTTACATATAGGCTGGTGAACAAATAGAGCAATTAGACAAGCGTAAGATGCTCGGGTCAAATAGGCGTGAATCTGCAAAATAAATAAATAAAAAACTTAGTAAGTGAATGAGTTGCCAAGAATAAATATTGGGTCTCAAACAGCTGGGCATTAAAGAACCCCAAAGAAAACTTTTGCTAAACAAACTACCTATTTTTAGTCTCTTTGACTCTTTATAATGTGTTTAATGTAACTGTTCATTAGAAAAGAAATGACTGTGCTGATTAAGTTTACTTTTGTTTAAGTTTACTTTTGTTTTGTTTGGACTTTATACATCTGCAATTAGTATAACCTAAATGCTGCTAATTAAACCCAACTTACTTTACCCACTACTTTTTTACTGAACTATTGTCTTAGGGTTCTTTCCTTTTTGCAAGAGCGCCAATTTTCAAAAATCAGAGCTATTTTGCTCCTTGTGGGAGATTTTTAATCTGGACAAAACATTATATTCTTATTTTTAACCAGCTGACAAAAGTAAAAAACAAAACAAAAAAAAAGTAAACCTAACATACCATTTCTCCAAAAACTGTTCTCAATGTTTCCTTCATTCATCATACAGGCTCAGAAAAGTTTACATTTTAAAGGTTGGGTTTTATTTTGAAATTTCCAAGGAGGTTACATACAAATCATCTCCAGTCAGACAAGGGTAAAGGTTGTGAAGTTTTTTTTCTTCTGTTTTAACTGTGGGAAAAATACTCTGACATATTTGGGATAGAAGAGAAAGTCCTCTCCAGAGTTATATTTCAGCGCTGCCTTGCAGAATTATAGGCAAAAAAAGAAAAGAAGATAAAACAATCATAAATCAGCGCAGTGTTTACAGTGAGGGGCGAGAGTCAGGATTTGTAAAAAATAATCCTGTCTCATCTCACCAAATAGTTTTGCCCTCAGAGTTTTATCTCCTTTTTTGTCCTTTGGTGTATTTTTGGAGATGGGTTATTTTTAGTGTAAAATATCGAGTTACCCTTTACTTGTTTAACACTGCCTTTTTTACACTTTTAAATGGTAAAAAATGGAGCATTTGTAAATAATAAACTCTTTGGATTAAGAAAGTTTGCGTTCCAATATTTTCCTAGATGTTTCAGGACCACTTAATAAATAAAATATATCATTTTTGTCTCACGCGTCCAACAAACGATCTACATTTTGTGTTTTCACTTCCTAACAGTCAACTGTAAACCAGACGGAGCAGAAAGGAATCCTAAACTTATACAAACCCACCAAGAGGCAGCAGCTTATCTCCATGAGGGAGAAGCTCGAGCGAAACTCTGACATCTTAAGTACACATTCATTTTCTTTATGGGCCACATTATTTCATGATGAAGCTAACACCAGCAGACCTGCATCAACACTTTTGTTTTGAGTTCAGCAGATTTTTCTCACTTGTATTTCGGGCATGGCCTTTGATAAATGGGATTTTAGAATTTGACATCATCAGTCTCTGAAAGGTGAAAGTATACTTTGTCTTGTAACTCGGAACAAAGAGGACTAGTTCTGCTGTTTATTGTAAGCTGCATGAATCAGAGAGGGTCAATAGACCTTGGAGATGTTGCACCTGATGCAGAAAACATCTTATAGATAAGATGACCAGTATGTTGGTGCCTTAGTGCCACTGTTGTCTTAACATAATACACTTAGTAGGAGTAAACAAGAAAATTGAAAGCATTGCATTCTTTATATGAATGCTTATCGCCTACTTATGTTTGCTAACATCAAATAACTTGAATCAGTTTGTTTGCAAAAGATAATCAGTTTTAAATTTGCACCTGATGATTACTTTTTGAGAGTGTTGTTAAAATCTGTTCATTGGATTTTGATGCATTTTACTAACAGGCAAACATATGAACATAATCCCACAACATTGCCTTGAAGCAACAGGTGATAATAATGTGTGATAATAATGAGGCATTATAATAAAGTAAAGTAGTGTCTTGCCACCTTGCAAACACAATATTAGAAGAATAAAGAGGCCGTGACACCAAAGATCTTTGATGTAAAAAAAAACTTCTCCTGCTTCCACTTTCCCACCCCAGGCTGCTTTGGCTCAGTTAATCACTGCGCCGCACTCTGGCCCCGGTCCAAATCCCATCTATCTCTTCACATCAAAACACCACTTCAGCTTATCATTAAGTGGTTGGCACCGCGCACAACAGGTTTCTGAAAGCGAGGAGAGAACACGTTTGTTTTTGACTCGGCAGTCTCGAAGTCACCCCGTCACCCTCAAGCCCAGTTAATTGTTTTTCTTTCGCACATAGTTTCCATTCGAGGCTTGCAACAGAAAAGGCCTCGGTGCCGCATCGTGGCTGCGAGGTATGCCACTTTCCAAGAGTTCTGATTATTCCCTTTGTGCAGGTGACTGTAGTGTCGTGCCGTGACCAGATAAGACTGCTTTTCTTCTGCTGCGCCCATGTTTGTGATGCCACACTCACGGATTTCCACAGACAACAAAGAAACAAAGAAAGAGTCTGACAAAAGGAACTGGGTTCTAACAGTAAATGACTTTTGGAAGGTAAATCAAGTGTAACAACTTTTGTACAAGTAGGAGCACAAAACAAGCAGAGAGTGGAAAACAAACCATCAAGATGAACATTAGCTTTACTTTTTATTTAACTCTAAAAGTAGAATTGATCTGAGTATTACACTGGAATTATGATAAACTAAAAAAATTAATGCAACTTAGTACTTCAATAAGACTGTTACATAAAGAGTAACTCATAATGTATTAATTGTCTAACTCTTTGAATGTTATAAAGCATTTTGATGTCTAAGATCTATTTTTCTTCCATGCATTTTTCGACATATATCTATTTTTGTGCTATTTCAACAGTTCATGTATCAAAAACGTTCATCTCCTTCAGACTAAGACTGTTCAGCCGTCTACATTTTGAGGTCTTCAGCTTTATCGTCCATTTGTGTTCTCATTGAAAATAAATGGAGCTGTCTTCAACATCCTGAAAATCCATCAAAATAGTTCAACCTTTCCTGCACTTTTCAACTTTTCTTCTGGTTCTGCTTTATTTAACTGTTTCGTTCTAATTTCAGATTTTGCTTTTTGCTAAATTTTCTTAGCATTTTCAGCTATATCTTTTTGTTCTTTTCAGCTATCTGCTAATTTAAACTTTTGTTGTGCTGCTGTTAGCTTCTTTCTGCAATTGTAAACTTCTGTAGCTTCTTTCAGCAGTTTTTATGTAATTTAAACAACTTTTTACCCATTTTTAGCTAATTTGAGCTTTTTTCAGCTAAATTCACCTTTTTAGGATAATTTCAGCTTCTTACTGCCTAATTCAGCAAACGTGCTTTTTCTTTTTTGTGCAAGATTTAGTTTTTCTGCTACTTATTTTTTTTGGCTACTTTTCAGCTAATCTCAGCTCTTGTTTTGGCAATTTACAAAAAAATGCTAAATATTTGTACATCTCTTTTAATTATTTTGGCAAAACTTGTAGAGCTTTAAGCATTTGTGCAGAAAATGCAAATTCTCAAGTGAATGAGTAGTCATGTGTTTGTACAGCAAAGTGCTGACTTATTACATTTTCTCGCCGCAGGCTCCACTCATGAATGATCAGCTTCATTTGCTCGTTACATTTTTATGTTTCTGAAACAGCTTTTGTGTTGATACTTTCCACTTAGAACCACGAGGGCTTTTCTCCTCTCAATGATTGCTATTAAAGCTGAATTATCTGTCATCTGAACTGGAACTGTTTTCACTCTCAGGTGACAGCCATGTCAGCTCTAAACTGCCTCGGGCGGGGGATGTGCTCCAGCCAGTAGTCCACAAACACATCTGTCTTTAAAATGTGCAAGGGAACAGTGTGTAAACAGTTTGGAGATGTACTTGCTTTTTGTACATTCCCACAAGTGCCCTCACAAAGACGAGATAGGGAGAAAAACTGAAAGAGCCAGAGAAGAAGGATGTGTTTGTCACTAACACTAACAATCCTGATTGAAGCGTGGAAACAAGCAGCTTCCTGTTGTCTTTCTGGTTCTGCAGATTTCTCAACTGAGATAAATGCCTGAGTGGGGCTGCTGCTCTGGTCTGCAGCACAGTAATGACAGTTCTCACCTTAATCCCTGCTTGGCTGTGCTTCCGAGATCCCCTGTGTAATGACGGAGAATTCTCACATGGCACTTGAGCAGCAATTATCTTTTTACTACACACCTATTGTCATCTGAATCATGTTTACACGGGTCTTGTTGATTTAAACACATCCTCACCTGATGGCTGTTAACACCATGTTGGGTTGAATAAAAAGATTTGGAGCTCACAAGAACCGGAAGTGACTTTTTTTTTTTTTTTTACAAACTTTGCTTATTTTGCCATCAGCAACAACTAAATGTTTTACTTTGGAGGAAATGGACCAACTGTGTGTGTTTTACTGCTGTTAATGTGTCGGGCCCTCAGCAGACACAGGGCAGGTCTCAGGAAAGAGAGGGGTCATGGTTAATACCTCTGTTTAAAAACCCATCTGCATCTCAATGACCTGCCCGCTGCCTCTTTGTCTTCAACACACACACACACACACACACACACACACACACACACACACACACACACACACACACACACACACACACAC
>JAUBOC010000089.1:17381763-17393821 GCA_032275365.1 Anablepsoides cearensis | reverse complement strand
GGGGGGTTAGAGGTATGATGTGAATTAAGTTTGGGTTCAGGTTAGGTATAAAAATTATGTAATTTGGGCAGAAAATAATTAGACTTAACATACATGAAATCTTTGAATTGTCAAAAACCCTTTATGCCATCTTCTTTCTTCATTTTGCACAAAAACAAAACAGCTGTGAATAATATCGTGCTCCCATTTTTAGAATCCATCAAACGTAAACCTTCCTGAACCTGATCTCACACTTAATCCACGCTTGTTTAACATTTGAACCATTTAAACATGAAACGACTTTACTTTCTAGTCAAAAGGAAACACTCCCTTGTGTGTTGGTGTAAGACTGTGTTTTGGAAACTCAAGCCTGCGGTCAAAGCCCCTTACACTAAACACCTGGATGTTACCACACACACACACATACTTGTATTGGCATCAAACTGAGGACTTTGTATTGACTTCCATTCATTAATTGTATTTATGCCTAACCCAGACATTGTCCCTAAAATTAACTACTGGTCTATAGTTAACCTAACCCTAACCTCCTATATACAGTATTTAGCAAACCAATTATTTTTTATTCACTTTTAATGAGACCAAATTTCATAAAATAATACGAGATATTTCAGATAGGTTTAAGATTATATATGTAGTCCATTGACGATATAATTTAGGCTTAGGGAATTTAATATTCTCAATAAAAAACTGGATTTCTAGCCATCATGTTAGAATATTAACATGCTAATTAAAGCAATAGAGTCATTCATTTTTGGTGCCAGCAATACATTAAATATCATAAGCAACATATTTAAGTTAATTATTAACTGCTTTATTTTGGGTGGTTTTAGGTTATTTTTCCTACTTGAACAAATGTCACAAACATAATGTTGCAGCTTAGCCTACAAGACAATAAACTATCTGGTTTATAATTATTTTTACAGAACAAACATGCTCCTGTACTGTACATGCACGCAGACACTGAGTGAGCACCAGAGACAGCTCATTAACTCTCCCTGTTTGAACAGGTGTTTGCCTGACAAGCGTGGCTGTGAGTGGGTGTGCAAGTGGAGGTTGGGGTGGGGAAGATGTCACTCCTCACTGTAATCTGCAGGGCATTAAGTCTGCTTCCCCAAAACTCACAAGTCTGCGTGGTGTATTCTTGCAAAATCATTTTGGTTTGGTTCTCCTTTCACCAAAAAAAAAAAAAAAAAAAAAAAAAAAAACAACAAAAAAAAAAAACGCAATGATGAGCTCGTCGAAGGCGGACTATTATTCCAAAATAAAAGAAAAACTGCACTGAACTTTCAATGAAAAAAAATAGGATTAAATTTTTTTATATTTGACTTATTTTAGTTGACATTTTTAAACAGAAAAATCTGATGTAATATACAATAATTGTGTAAAACAGCTGAAAAGCATTTATTTAGAAATACTTTCATTCACCTTAACTGTGATTTTTTTCCTATCAAAGTTTACTTTGTCATGCATCATTTGCTGAATTCCAAAGCTTCACTCTCCCAGTTTGCAGGCACGCTACAGACCCACAAGTTCCCTCTGCGTTTTCTGTCTCAGAGGTCAAAGTTGAAATCTGCACCTGTGTTCAAGACTAAATAACTGTACCTGCCTGAAATAAAAAGAAATTCATCCCAAAACACACAAAGTCCCTGAGTGTTGCTTGCAGGGAATATGTGACTTAGACAGCTAAAACCTTAATTGAATGTTAAATGCACTATAATTAACTTTTTATAAAAAATGACTTGTTGAAACACAGAAAAGGAGAATGTTTTATGAGCAGCAAACAGAATCTCGCTGCTGAGTCTTTATTCAACAGGTGAAATTCAGTGTCAATAAAACCATCAGACATCAGTCAGTAAGAACGACAGATTCGATTTATGGCTAATAAACATATGAGTTAAATTTCTCCTCTGGTCACAGCATGTGCACAAAATCTTTGCTGAGCACAAACATTAGGACTCAGTAGTTCACGGGCAAAAAAAAAAACTCGACCGCTACGCCTTAGCACTGCTCAGGTTAATAAAAGCAGCGAGGAAGAACTCAAGTATTTTATTTGATGTGAAAAAAAAATGCACTAATTCAAATAAATTTGTTCAAATAAATTAAAGACAAAATTTTCCTTTTTTTTTTTTTTTACCCCCAAACAATTGTAGAACAAATAAAAACTAGTCAGAAAATTAAAATAAAGAATTATTTTTTGTTGAAATGCAAAACTTTGAGATAAGAAACCTTCAGCATTAAAATATGTTTAGCATTTTTTTTTTGGATGAATTTGTTAACAATTAGAGGAAAAATTTTTTGATAAAAATAATCTGAAATGTATTAAAAACAAATCCAAATGTATTCTCTTTGGATGATAAATGGCTAAAAACACTTAAAGTTGAGTAAAACCCAACCTGAATGTTCACTTAAAGAGGGTCCAGACTTAATTATTCATTTATATATATAAAAAAATGAAAATATGTCTTTTGGCCTTTACAACTGGCAGAGTAAAACAGCTGCCCCCTGCTGACAACCTTTAATTTTCTATAGTATGCTCAGCTTTAACAGTGATCACTGAAAGGGGTTAAAATTATTTACTTTAATAAGTCTTACATTGAAAATTCAGAGAAACATAATAACTCAAATTATTATTGAAATGCTTTGGCAGAAACTGAACTCAAAATGACTTAGAAGATGTTTTTCTTATCTGCTTTGTCTGAAAGAGACGAGACAGCTGAGGCATATTTTAGTTAGATTTTATGTGCGTATTATTCCTTGGATCAATATGGGAAGGCATCAAACCAGTGAGAGATCTACATTTCAGCCTCCACGTGCGGCACTCTTCTCTTGTTGTGTTGGTGCTTAGTTAGTCCATATTTAAAGAACTCGTAGACCGACCAGCTGATGGCTGTGGAGGGCATCTGGTAGATGATCCTGGCTTGGACTCCTTTGAAGAAGCCCTGCAGGCCGCCCAGCCTGTAAACGGTCCGGAAGGCGTGGGCCAGGCCTGAGATGTGTCTGTGGGCTCCTTTGCCTTGGCCCGAGGAGCTGAGGGCCTGGGACTCCTGGGTGTTGAGCAGGGTCTTGCAGACGTCCAGAGGGGTGGTGGCCGCCGCTGCGATGGCTCCGGCCAGCGCGCCGGACACCATGTGGGACGAGGGGTTGTACTGTCTGTGGGGGTTCAGCAGCTCCTGGAGGTACTCGTAGGTCATGAAGTGGAGCGCCTGGAAGGGCACGTTCATGGTGAGCTGGGTGGTGTAGCTGCGGTAGAACGCGCCGGGGCCTTCCTTCTGCCACACGGCGCGTACACAGTCCAACACGCCGCGGTACGGCGAGTTATACATCTGCATGCGCTGCTTCACAACTGGGATGGATGGATCGGGGGAAACGTCCAGCGTTGTCAGCATCATGGCGGAAAACAAAAAAAAAGAGACAAAGTTTAACAACAAATCCGTGGTAAAACTAGCAAATTAATGTATCATTTTAGTAAAAATTAAAGAGACAGCTGCATCTTATTAAGCAGCTGCACAGAGGACTCAGACCAATGTCCTTCCACTGACATGTCTGAGCAGGTGGACCTTGGACAGCTGTGAAAGCAGATGGCCGAGACTAATGGCTCGGAAGATAGTTCTTTCAAGCCCGACACCTGCGAGTTTCTACTCTGAAACTTAAAACTGGTGTTTGAGAGACGAAATACTCTAAGTTACAGTGTAGGAGGGAAATTAGTGTAAAAAAAATGTTGGGCCTTACCTTCAGCTGGGTTCATGACTGCATCGTGAAGCAATGTGGCCACGCAGCCAGCTGCTCCTGGAACAAAACACACCTCTGCAGTTACCACACAGCAAGATGAACGTTCAGGGACCAAGCAGAGATGAGGCATAACCCTGAGAAAACCCAACTGATTGTGTTCCATCACCCCCTACTTTACACTTAAAAGCTCCGCACATCATGCTTCATACATTAGCAAAGCAGAAGTGGTGCGTTTTTACTTCAGATAAGCCAGAAATAACTCCTAATCATTTTCAGAAGGCCAAACCTAAGGAAAGAGAGACACCTAGTGGACAAGGCTCCTTTGCTTTATTTTTTTAAACCAAATTAAGCACTTAAGAGGAAAAAGCAGGAGTAATGGGAGAAAAGGACTTACCCAGACACCCACTAAACTGGAAATAAAAGAAAAGAGCAGGAATAACAGGAAACAAGATCAAGCTGAAAAAACATCAATGTGGAGGAAGGCTTTGCTGAACTACACTCATTTAGATGAGCACCAAGCTTAATATGACCTTAAATTTCAGACTAGATCGACAGGTTTATGGTGTATACTGAACATATACATGTTTGAGGTACCATTAGCCAAATGACTGTTAGCCCCTGGATGAATGGCGTCACTTAAAGTCTTTTTGAGTTTCTCGTAGCTGGCAAAATAGAGGGCGTGGGCGGGCCCGGCCCCAATAGCCGTAGCATTGAGGCCCCTCAGCGGTCGCATCACCCCCTCTGTGACTACGATTCGGCGGAGAGCGTCCATCACATTCCTGTAGCGAGCTGCGGGGTCGGGCTGGAGACTCTGCATCCGAGTCTGCAAAAAGAGACAAACACAAGACGCGTATCAAGACAATATATGTAGCACCTAATTTCATATAAAAGTGTCAAACAAAATTTAAAGTTGCTACAGATGGTTTGCTAATAAAGCTAATAAAAAAAGCTTGACAAGAAGTAAACAAATACTCTGTAACTGCAGTGTGAATCGGGGGTCAAATGTAGGAAACGAGGTGCGCGACTCTGGGTGTGGTTCATGTTGGTGGACAAAATGGACTGAATAGAAGGAAGTATGCTGTTACAAGCTCCAGGGTCACAAGGGGACATGAGCTTACTTCCTTTAATCCTCTTTTCCCCCATGACCCTAAACCTTTCCCTTCCTTCTAGCACACACACACAGTCCCAGGTAAATGCATCCACACGCACCAACTGATCAGGACAGAGCTTTATGAACAACTCATTTTGAATCTTCTCTACTTGCATTAGTTTCTTATCAATCTAACACCTTTTACCATTTTAAAGAAGCCTTTCAACAACATAAGTTATGCAGGCCAAATTCACTGATCTGTTGTTTTGTATTCCGAGTCCTTTTCTTCTGGGAATTGACGAGGTGAGTGAGTCTAAGGAACCAGCAGCAGCATGATCCCTGAATACCAAACATCCCACTGAGTGTGCAGAAACTGCACTAAGACAGAACTTACAGAAAGTCATTATGCTCTTATTTTAGGCTGCAGAACTTTACGTCTGCTACTTTTATTTTATTTTAATTGCTTGATGTACGAACGCAAAGGGTTCCCCACATAGGACTGCTACATTTATCCCTTATCAGTCTAACAACAAAGACTTTGCACTCAATGTAAACAGTGCCCTCTTCTCAGTGGAGGAAACATTTTCTTGTTTTTTTCAAACTGAAAATGACAGGAAGTTCTGATCATAAACACTCAAAAATGTTAATTTACAGATTGCAAGCCTCCTTCTTTTGATTGATATTATTATGATTGAATGACGGAAAAAAACAAACATTATAAAAGTGGATAAGCAACAGTCTCCAAATAAAGTTTTTTTTCTATGTTGGACAGTCATAACTACTACTACTACTACTACTACTACTACTACTACTGACATTATAGAGGAATTATTTAAGCACTCAAGTGACTATGA
The DNA here is from genome assembly GCA_032275365.1 of Anablepsoides cearensis. Taxonomy (NCBI): domain Eukaryota; kingdom Metazoa; phylum Chordata; class Actinopteri; order Cyprinodontiformes; family Rivulidae; genus Anablepsoides; species Anablepsoides cearensis. Next base: position 17,388,148 of record JAUBOC010000089.1, on the reverse strand, counting down.
CATGCGTTGACCATGCATTCACAAAGTGAAAGTGAAGCATCTTAATATTTAAGAAACTTGGCACATAATTGTATCAATTTTGTCACACAACTGGTAGTTTCATAACACAGTGAAACAGGAAGTGATGACAAAGAGGAACTTTAAATAATGGGAGCTCAATGGTCTTCGTTTATTGATTTGAACTCTGACTCTTCTTTGTCTCGCCGTAAAAATTCTAAAGAAACATCAGATTCTGCTACTGTCTGTGTTAGGCATTGTAGCAACATTCTGTTTACATGATGCAGGTGTCCCACTTCCTGTTATTGCACAAATATCTCAACAACTCAGTGGCATGGTTTTTTTTAAAGAGGGTTTTCATTTTTATTTTTTAAATGCATTCATCATAAAAATCTGATGACACAGGCATTTTAAAATTAGAATTTAAAATATCCTCAAAAATCTGGGTGACTCGTCAAACCTTTCATAAAGGTGTGTCTTTTAAAGCAGCTTTAATGGGATGTGGCAACAGACAGTCAAATAGAGGACTGCCAGGAACAAACTGTCTAGGATTGCAGTACAGATCATTTGTTTGTTTTGTGGTAATAGTGAAAGGAAGGTGAAGGCTGCTAGAAACAACTTTAACCCATTGTTGCAAACAAACAACCTTTTAAACAACAGGTTCCTTTTACAAACAAACACTATTTGGATTTAGCTGAATGTCTTTCCCACTGTTACACAGGAACCTGTTGTTTATGTAGCATTTCCTATTTTGGTAATAATTGTTGTTTTACTGTTACCTTACAGATTATTTGTCATGTATGAGTTTTTTCCTCCCTTTGAAGTAGTAGTATTTTATGACCACCATATAAGGTATAGCAATAAATACTTGAGACGTAAAAACCTGAAACCTTAAAAGTTCTGTTTTCTTGTTTTGTAAAACAAAAAAGCAGAACCTTTTTGTGAAACTTTGTGAAATTAAGTTGTTTTGTACTTTAAGGGCCACCGTAGATTGCACCTACACTTTGCGTTACGTGTGTTCGCTTAAGTTGGTGACAGCAAATAATGACGTTCAGGGGACTCAATTAGTCTGTTTGCTCATATAAATGTTCTAAATAATCTAGGAAGTTAACTTTACTCGCACACAAGTTTGAATAAAGTGCTAACATTTTAATAAAGGTTGAAATATGTTGCTGAGCCAGCTGCTGACCTTGTCCTCACAGCAGTCAGCTCTGTAGCGTAGGTTAGCCGGAAAGCTAACGAGACATGCTAACATGCATGGTAGCTATTACAAAACACAGCAGAAACCAGGCACTAAATGCATTTAATTACACATTAAATGGAAGTCAGTTGGTTAGTTGGTGAGCTGGTATACCTTCACACAGTCGATAGGAAACATAAGACAGTGCTCCATGATCCCAGCCACGGCTCCAGCCAACATGTGGGTGCTAGTAGAAGCTCCCTGTGGCAGACCTTCATAGTCTGCTTCAACGTCCTCTGTTTGTTCATCTTGAACACTACAGATAAAATCCTGCAGCTGTTTTTCCCCTCCGATCCGAGGTGTCAGGCTTCCCACGATACTTTCCGAAACTCCCCACCATCTGCCCGGCCCCAGCCATCGAACTTCTTCCCCGGCAGAGGCTCCAGCAACCCCGGGATCAGTGCCTGTGGTCTCCGCTCTCATCCGACGTTTCCTCACAAATCCATCTGCTTCCATGAGAAACAAAGTAAGATGTGAGGACTTTTAGCTCCAGTACACGGCCGATTACAGGCCCTGACTTTTACATTCCCTTGGGGTTGTTCCACCACAGCTTCTTCCTTCCAACGACACTCCGTACCAGGGTTGCCAGATAGGAAATGACTAACTGTCGCTTTAAAACCAGCGCATTTTAACCCAAATGTGCCAAGTAACACTCCGCTTTTGAGGTAAATGAAATTGCCAAACTTATTGTATTTTTGGTATTTAAGGAATACCGTACATCCGCATAGACTCTTAAATTACGGTATAAATACGGTAATTAGCGTTTATTTGGCAACATAACCAAGGCGCGTCAATCTCAGATCGTTTCCGGTTCAGAACCGTAAGTACCATAATAAGTACGCAAATAAAACCACAAAACATTTTTAATAGTCAGGTTATGATTTCACGGATAGAATAGCATTTCGTATTTATGTTAAATTTAAATTGAAGTACTTTTATAAAAAAAATGAGTCTGTTGTGTTATTGTACATGTTCGAACCTGGTAAATATGTCCTGATACTTAAAATCCTTGAACTTTATGTTGTTTATGACCTAACATGAATGACATTGACACCGATAAGTGACCATCCACATGCAGTTCATCAAAGCTTTTTATTAAACATGAAAAAAAAATAATAATAATCTTGTTTCTAGTTGCAACGTAAACATTAAAAACTACAAAATTAAAGATATTCTGGGTCATACACTTCTCTGATAAAACATGATATTTTTAGACTTTTGAAGAAAAACTACATGTAGTAAAGAAAATATTTTTAAAAAGTAAAAACTATTTGTATCTCAAATATACTCAAAAAATTGTCCTGCCCTAATTAAAGATAAAGTACAGATGTGAACAGTTAACTGTGCAAAAATGTCCACACTACACAAACTATTTAAAAACACACCTATGTGATCTCATGAGGGGCTCTATGGGCTGTTTTGAAGTAAAACTGTTTTCTATATAGCATGGATGCTAGTGACTATTCCTTATGTTTATCATGCCTAAATCTTTATCCACAAAAACAAGAAAAACGTTGCACTCCTGCACAAATTCACGTGCGATTTCATGTTTCGCTTTTAGATTCGTTGTCAACCAACATGTCAGGAAACACTTTGGCTTCATGGGTTTTCATGTGGGTGTGCAAATTTGACTTCTGATTGAATTTTTGTTCACAAGTATCACAAGTAAACGGTTTGTCTCCTGTGTGGAGTAATTTGTGTCTATTTAAGCTTCCCTTTTGGCTGAATGTTTGTCCACAAAGGTCACAAGAAAACAGTTTGTCTCCCGTGTGGGCTAGTTTGTGTCTGTTTAAACTTGCCAAGTGGTAGAATTTTTGATCACAAAGATCACAGGGAAACGGTTTGTCTCCTACGTGGACTCCCGAGTGGGACTTTAAATGTGACCTGTGGGCAAATTTTCGTCCACAGATTTCACACGGAAACGGCTTTTCTCCCGTGTGGATTCTCATGTGGGACTTTAGGTTCGTCTTGTGGCTAAACCTTTGTCCACACACATCACAAGGAAACGGTTTGTCTCCGGTGTGGATGCTCATGTGCGAGTTTAAATGTGCCTTTCGACTAAATCTCTGTCCACAAACATCACAAGGGAACGGCTTCTCTCCCGTGTGGGTTCTCATGTGTCGGTTTAACTTCGTCTTGTGGCCAAATTTCTTTCCACAAAAGTCGCAGAGAAACGGTTTTTCTCCCGTGTGCATTTTCACGTGCGAGTTTAGAGTCGCCTTTTGGCTGAATCTGTGTCCACAAACATCGCAAATATACGGTTTTTCTCCTGTGTGAATCGTCATGTGGTTCTTTAAATGCGTCCTGTGACCAAATTTTTGCCCACAAACATCGCAAGAAAGCAGTTTCTCCCCCGTGTGGATTCTCATGTGGCTGATTAGGCTTGACTTATAGTTTAACTTTTGTCCACAAAGCTCACAAGTAAATGTTTTGTCTTCTGTGTGGACTCTCAAGTGGGAGATTAAATGTGACTTACGGCTGAATTTTTTTTCACAAGTATCACAAGAATATGGTTTGTCTTCTCTGTGGACTCGCATGTGTGTCTTTAGATTTCTTTTGTTGGTAAAAGTTTGATCACAGTCATCGCATCTCAATAACTCTGGTTCTGTCTGAACTTCGCTTTTTGACTCGGTAATTTTCTTCACTCTAACACTTTTCTCGTTAACCGAACTGCTTGAAGACTTTCCTCCTGGGTGACATGTCATATGTTTTTGAAGAGACCGCTCGCTGACATATTTCTTTCCACACTCTGAGCAGCTCAAAGACTTCACTGTGTTTACATCTGACTCGGGAGCTTTGCTCCTCTTCAACTTTTTGCTACAGTTTTTAGATTTTGATTCTTTCTCTGTTTGTGATGAGTTCTTCTGCTGAGAGTCACGGTTTCTAACCCCCTCATCATCTTCATTATCCTCACCGAGTATAGTCTTAGAAGACATGGAACCATCTTTAATACGGCCTTTACATTTTGATGTTTTCTTTGTTTGTGACGAGTTCTTCCGCCGAGAGTCAGAGTTTTTTTTATCTTCATGATCCTCACTGAGTACAGTCTTAGAAGACATGGAACCATTTTTGTTACGGCTTCTAGATTTTGATGTTTTCTTTGTTTGTGACCAGTTCTTCCGCTGAGAGTCACAATTTTTTTTATCTTCATTGTCCTCACCAAGTACGGTCTTAGAAGACATTGAACTATCTCTGTTACGGACTTTTGAGGTTTTCTTTTTTTGTAATGAGTTCTTCTGCTGAGGGTCACGATTTTTAACCCCCTCATCATCTTCATGACTGAGTGCAGTCTTTGAAGAGTTGGAATTATTTTTGTTACGGCCTCTAGATTTTGATGTTTTCTTTTTTTGTGACAAGTTCTTCTGCTGAGATTCATGATTTTTGTCAGTATTTAGATCTGGATTTATGGTAGTTTCTGCTTCTTCCCGGCCCTCTTCATTAGCTGCTGCATCAATCTGAGCAGCTGAGCTGCTGGTTGGAAGATCTCTGTCCTGGACCTGGTGCTGATGAAGCTGTGACGACAGAGGCTTCTCTTCATCATCATCTTCACTCTTCAAAGGAACTGAAGGAACTGGAAACTCGATGTCAGTCTCTTCCTTGATGTCGGTTTCTTCCTTGATCTCAGCTGCTTCCTTCACTTCGAGTTGCTGGTTTTCTGGACTGGTCGAAGCTGCTGGGTCCCTCTCTTCTTCTTCTTCTTTTATGTTGTACGGCTCTACGAGCAGCAGTACACACCAGTTCTCCATTAAGTGATGGAGGGGGATGCTAGGTGTAAAACAACAGACAAAGATGTCTCAAATGGCTGCCACTATCATGCATCAGAAACCTCTAAACAAAAGAAAAAACACAAAGATGGGGGATGATGTGAACCATGAGAATAGTTTATAACCAATGACGTATTTATATTATAAATAGGTCATTGTGTATAACCTTGTTCTCTGTCCTTCAGGGTGTTTCTGACACAAAGAATAGAAAAGAGGACGATGAATTAAATAAAATGCGGGATATTTAAACCTCTCTTGAACTGTGAAAACTATTGATTCTACAGCCAAGATGCTAACACACTTAAACTATTATTGCTAATGAAATAACGTGCTAAATTGGATTACCGTGAGAGCTCCCATCACTTGCCTGAAAACTGTAACAACTCACTACGTCACTACACATGATAGGAAGAATAAAACCGTACAAACCCAGATATTTATTGCTTATTTGTGTTGAAAACGGCCTCTGAGGTGTTGCTCTGTCGCCCGTTTTACAAACCTCGTCGACTTTTTTTTTCTTTTTCAACACCACAGTAGCATCTTGTTCTTTTATTTTTTTCAGCGTTTGCCAAACATCAACTTAGCGCCATACAGCCACCTAGTGGTCGGTCGGGATATGTGCATGTGACAATGTTCATTGTTACACTGTATTTATTTTTCCTTAAAATGAGCCAAAAAGTGAGACTCAGGCGACTGTAAAGAAGATAAATTGCATAACATGTCATTTTTGGTTTTACCTAAAAAGTGTCTTTGCAACTCTTGGAAAAAATGTGATTCTATCTCATAGACAGATCAAGAAACTAATGCGTCTTTTTTGTACAGTAAATGACCTATTTCTATGGGGTGCCAAGTGTAAATTTTAAACGTAGAAAAAAAGGTCAGAGCACTTTCTTCACATATAATGCATTTTTCTCATATTTAATGGTAAATGTTAAATATATAAAATAATAATAATAAAAAATGGGATAACCTGCACTTCAAAAAATATATCTTGGTTTTAATAAGGGCAGAAAACAGGATGGGTTTCGGCTACATGCCGTCGTCAACTTGTTACAGATCAGACAAACTACAAATCTATATAAAGAGGTGAAAAACACCTAAGCCAATAACAAACAGGTTGGGCAATCAGCCCCCCAAAAAGAAACATCTGGAAACCTCAACAAAAATGTGAGTCGTGCGCACTATAAATTTTCTTATTGAAATGTTAAATATACAGTATGTTAAATCTATGTCTAAATATTCTATCTAAATTTATACAGTTAGGGCCAGAAATATTTGGACACTGACACAAATTTTGTATTTTTACCTACTGAAACATATTCAAGTTATAATTATAAAATGCACATGGACATAAAGTCCAGACTTTCAGCTTTCATTTGAGGGT
>JAUBOC010000089.1:17313374-17348583 GCA_032275365.1 Anablepsoides cearensis | reverse complement strand
ACACACACACACACACACACACACACACACACACACACACACACACACACACACACACACACACACACACACCCCAATTACAGCCATGTGTCTGTGTGTGTGAGAGAGAGAGTAAAACAGAGCTGGCAAAGAGAGTGTGAGAGAGTAACAAGTGAAAGAGGCGATGGTGGAAGAAGGACGGCAGCAGCAGTCGGATGGGTGCAGGTTTTTTTGCTTGCTCCTGTGAAATGTGGCCAATTACAGCTGCACTCCGCAGCACCGGCCGCTGCGTCAGCAGCTGTCTGTCTTCCTGTGTCACCGTAGTGATTCGGGGACTTAACCAGCATTTTGTTTAATTACGTTTTGGCTGAATTTTTTTTTTTATGATAAAGGTATCAATTTTAGGCTTCTTGGTGACATTTTTGTGACCAAATGTGGTTTTCCTGTCTGGCGTTTGTGTGATCTTCCTCAATGATCTTGTCTCTAATTTATTTTTCCATCTTTTAATTTCTGTGTGCATGCCAGTGGCTCTACCTTTGGCTCGCATCAGGCTGTGGAATCTCGATTTCCATGCAGAACTGAAGACGCAAATTATTTTTTGAAAAAAAAAAAAAAGAACTCTTTAGCCAGTATTTTTGCAGCAAGAGAAATAAAATAAATAAAATTATTATAATCTTGCTTTTATATTCCTGTTAAAAGTCCCTCTTTTTGCCTGCCTTTTTAATTTTCCATAATTCCAGTCTCTCATCGTTGCTCATGTAGTCTTAACACAAGCAAACCTAAAAAAAATGTCTTAACCTACTTTTTAAAATTGTTTTGTCACTTTTTAAAACAAATTTTACACTTTTGTTCAAATAAACCTTTTTTAAAAACATGAACAGCAACGGATGTGTATAATTAAGTTGTTGAGCAGTGTGAAGGTGATGTAACCTAAACTGTTGTGTACTTACCTTTCAACAGTCTGGTTGGTGCCTCTGTCATTAGCTGCTGGACCTATTGTTTAGTTTAACAAAGTTCATGCTTGTTGAAAGGAATATGTTTCGCAGTAATGATAAATAAAACTATAGTTTTATTGTCTAGACGTGTTTGATTACGTATGGGTGTAATGTATTAGATATGTATTTTAGTCAAATGAGAGGCCTGTATAGTCCTGCTGCTTTCTGAAAATGGAAAACGGTTTAACTGATTAGTCTGTGGTAAGGTCACAAACATGTTTGCCTCATGAGAAGATGTATGGTTCTGGCTTTCTACTCAGCACTGCTACAAAGCCACATGGTAGACACATTTAAAACATTTTACAAGTGTGATTGAAGAGACTGTAAAGAATAAGAGTTGAACTCTAACTTTAAGCAGGTTATGGTACACGCAGCTTTAATAAAATTTTGATATATTATTTAAAGGAGGGGTATTATGCAAAACTGAGTTTATAATGTCATTCCCTCAGCAAAAACATACCCAGAGTGTTGCTTTGACTCATTTATGAATGTTTGAGAAATTCTTGAATCTCCTATGGTAGCCATGTGGAGCTGCCTAAACGCTTGCTGGTACAAAGCACCGCCTATTTACACAAAGCTCCTCCCTGGAGCTCAGTCTGCAGCTGAGCTCCTACCCCACAGAGCACCCTTCCCTTGAATCATTATTTGAAATACTGAAGTGGGAGTGTCTAAAATGGTAGGAGGTTCTTAAAGAGACAGAGGCCAATTTCAAGGCATTTAGATGCATTTAGGCTATGATGCAAAGTCAAATTTGTTTTTTATATAAACAGCATTTTCAGAACAATTGAACACTTGATTGTGATATAGATTTTAAGTATGTGCCTGAAAAATACACAATATCCTTCTTCAAATTAACTATTGTCCACTGCCATGAAAGGCAGGTAATCACCTGTCAGAGTGTTTCTGTGTGTTTGTGTTTAACTGTCTTTACAATATTTTATCAACCAGTGGACAGAATTTTATAAAACTTTGAGAAATTAATCCTTAGACGTACATACTGTTTAACATTTTTAGTCAATCTGATTTAAAATAACTGCCACAGCTAATTCACTTTAGCTTTTATAGATATGGTTAAAATCATGTCAAATTTATGGACAATGACAATGTGGTAGTTGATAATCATCCCTCAACACACGCTCTGATTACTAAAATGTTTTAGAATTGTTTAATTTATTAATATGTTTTATGCCTAATACATATTTAAAACAAGGCTATTAGATTGGAGAAGTTCATAATTTTAGTCTTTCTCAAAGCTGGATTTGTGCTTCGAAAGGACTGGAAAAAATAACCCATATGAGGAGTTTTATTCCCAAATATTATCTGCATATTTAAAAATGCACCAATTTACTAAACAAGTGCTCATATAAAAGTATACTGAATTTAAAAAAAGAGCTGAAACACCCAGATAAGTGTAATTTATATCTTAGGAGCAAAGAGTTATTATTGGTCAGTCCTCTTACAGCACCACAGGAAATGAGTTATTATCTGATTTTGCAGTATGTTCAGCAGTCTATGACTTCATCCAACCATCAACATAACATTATATGTCACTGACAATGAGTCTCTTGATTCTAATGAGCTCAGTTTGTTTTTAGGGTTTTTGCTTTGACTCTGCTGGTCTGGAGTTTTAGGCTCAAAATGCAAACACTGTTCTGCCTTCGCAAATACAAATATACAGTATATTTGCTTTATTGAATGTAAGAGATTTTATGACATTAGACATCAGTTTTCTTGTACTTTGCATGAGTTTGAATGTTTACAATACAGCTGATGTTATTGTTAGTGAAAGAACAGTGGTATGTGGATGTTCTGGTATGGTCTGTGTGGTCCTCTTTGCTTCTGTGCCAAGAGAACAGAGGGTTCTCCTCTCCTCTGCCTTTCCAAGTCAACCTCTGCATAAATCATTGTTTGGTTCCAGCATGGTGGCACAGTTCGTATTTGCATGCTGTGTTTGGTCAAAGCCTGCTCCCAGAAAAGCAATGTGTAACTGAATTTGTATGTCATGTCTGTTTTTGGACTGTGTGACATTTTTGAGGTTAACAGTATAGTTCAAAATAACTTGGCTTGTTGTTTTTACTTAAAAATGTCTTTAGTTTGCACATTAAACATACAACTAATGCACAAATTAATGTCTTTACCAAATAATGCACATACAAATTATTTCTACATTATGTAATAATTAAAATCAGCAACAGATTTGACAGAATTTAACAGAATTTCTGTTTTATTTTTGCTTTTTTACAGGAAAATATGGGACACCAAGGTCAAAGATCCATCAACAAGGTCATTATAATTTTTTGATTAAACCTTGTCAACCAATAAAAAAAGATGTTGAACTCAAAAAATATATTGTTTTTACAAATTCCTAAATTATATTTAAAAAGAATGATGTTGCTGTTAAACGCTAACAGCTCAATGTCAAATTGTCTAAACCTACAACTAAAACAGCTTTTCTTTTCTTTGCAGAATTAGCCTCATGGCAAAAAAGAAGGGATTCTGGGTAGAGAAAGTTCACTGTCTGGGCACAGAGAACAGCCTGTCAGAGTGCCACGCTCAGCTGTCCATCCCTCGCAGTCCCACTCCATGCAAGAACGGGAGACATGCGGTGGTCAAGTGTGTGCCGGGGCCTCAGTTCGCTCGGATGTCCTCAGGAAGACCCCAGGCTCCTCATCCAGTTGTGGTAGGATTTATACTGTTGTGTCAAACACGTCTGTGTGTGAGAACCAGTTTGTACAATCCTTTGCTGTCCTGTGCAGCCTGTGCGCCTTAAGGCAGGTCCCCGGCTGGGTGAGGGTCGTGTGGAGGTGCTCCGAAATGGAAAATGGGGAACTGTTGTCGATCACCTGTGGGACAGGACTGCAGCCAGCGTGGTGTGCAGAGAGCTGGGTTTTGGTACTGCCAAAGATGCCCTGCAAGGAGCTTTTATGGGCCAAGGTAAGAGAGAGAAAGAGTGAGACCTGCTTTTGTAAAACTCAATAAATATGCAAAACTTCATGTTCAGCGATTTTGGTTGTTTTCATGGTACTCCAGAAAAGACAGTGAGACCTCTGCTTTTTGTAGACACCGCACCCGTCTGCCCTGATTAGATAATGTGTAGGCATGTGTGTTTGTCTTTTTGTCTGTGTTACCTCATGAGCTAATGTGTTGACTGCAGTATATCCAGCTGTGAGTATATAAGCCCTGTGCCAGTAGTACCACCTGCCCAAGCACACACACAGATAAAGGAACATTGTGAGCCATGGTGGTTTACTTTGACATTTGGTAACCAAAACCAGCAACATAATCTTGCTAGATTAAAGCAACGTTTTGATTTAGTCACTGAGTGCTTTCTTTTTTCTTTCCAAAATTTCAAATGTCCAGTTTTGCCTTCGCTTACACTTTCAGTCGACATCCAGCTGTTCCAGCGGTGTCCCCACCCCTGCGATATTTGGGAGAAAACGGTTTCCCCACGCTCCGGGCTTGGGTGTAGTCTTGAAATATGCTGAAGGAGAAGAAATGTGGGATGATATTTCTGCTGGTGTAGCTGTTCAGAAGATCAAAGGAAATATAATTTGGAGCTATTTCTGTGTAGGAGATGTCATTCATGCTATAGCTTTTTTGTTTGATGAATATAAAAGAGGCAACGTCTGACTTTTCTTTGAATTATAAGGAAACTTTACAGGCTTAGACTTGTCATATGTTGGTTTAGGCTTTAAAAACTCATTTTTATAAGCAGGAAAAAATGTAGAAGAAAAGAAATAGAAATCAATGTTAGGCTACTTTATAACTATAAATAACTATAGACCAAGTCACATCACATTCTAACCGACCTGCATTGTTTTTCTATGAAGCAGTGTTGGCAGCACATTTCACTCCTAATGTGGAGTTTTTAATACCATGGTTTCCTCCAAAAAACAGACAGATTAGATTAGTTTAATTGTTTATTTTAAATTATGTTTTGGAGTGAATAAATTTGCTGTGGTCATGTTCAGGGTGTACCCTCCTCCTGCTCGGTAACAGCAGGAATAAGTTAAAGCATTGAGAATGCAAACATGGAAAATGCATGGTTTTGACAATGTCTGTGCATAGTGTTGTGTGTTGGCATTTGGTGATATGATACATATCATGACACAGGGGTCACAATATATTTGTAATTTATTATGATATATTGCGATACTGTAAGCAAGGTGATATATTGCCATCTTTTCTAGAAAAGATTTGAATAAAAAGAAAAACACAGGATTAAAAGCACACCATGCATCACAAGCATAAAATATGATTAAACTCACTTTTAATTTACAATAAGAAGAACACTGAAAAATAGAAATTACTTTTATTTCTTATCTTAATGGCCAAATGGCTGACTGCTGCCAACTAGTGGTTGGAGGCTAATAAACAACACAAAAATTAACCGCTAGCATGAAAGTTTACAGATTTTACATGATTAAAAACTGATCCAGTGCTTTTGAGAATCAATACAGTATAATGAAATATTGTGATATTTCAGTATATTGGTAGTTTTTTGCACCCCTAGCAGCTTCTCCATTAAACCGGTGTAGCCATCTGAAAGGCAGCAAAACGGTCATCTTTATAAATCAGATAACTTGCAATGCAATCAGAGCACAGTGTAATCACTCAAACATTTTGTTTTAACTTCAAATAAATAATGTTCACCAGGCACCAGGCTTCAGTGGAGGGATCCCATAGGCGTCCATCAGAAAAGTCAGTTTACATCATGGTTCTCAATGATTGGTCCATCTACCTCAGAGAGAAGAAATGAGGAATGTGTCTTAGGGTGGCTTTATTAATCAACACAGTCTCCCATCTATTTTTCATTTCTTTTGCACTTTTCAGTTCTGCACAGTTTATTGAAAGATGGGAGAATGTGTAGAGTTCATGTGCCCAGAAACATATACCTTCAAACTGAGCGACAGAGTTTGCTTTTCTTTGTAGGGTGAACAAACACACAACACACACCTTCCTCTTTCAGGCTCTAACATATACATTACTTACTCCTGGTTGCTTAAACTTCAAAGAATTCTGACAGCTTCCTTTTCTTTACAACATGCAACCTGCAGGGTTGGGTCACTTCCATATACTGTATATTTTTTCAAGTCTCAAAGGCCTACTAAAGACTGGCTTCTGTGTGTCGTGGAAAAGCTGTAACACAAATGGAACAAATCTCACAGAGAAAGATGTCTTCAGCAAGTTATTTAGTTTTGTTCAAATGTTTTTCTTGTTTATTCTGGACTGGTACGATGAACAATTGAACAAATGTGATTTTACTTGTAAGAAATAGGGCTCACAATTTATCCTTACAAAAAAGCAACCTTATTTAGAACTTCAACTATGGTTTTATTTCAGGTCAGGTCAGAAAGGCTTTTTCAAGAACTTTAATAAATGTTACACTTGACTAAAATCCAGATTTGATTATATCTTAAAATAGCCAATGGAGACAAACACTTTAATGGACCCATAACTGGAGTGTAATTTTAAAAATAAAGAACAAGGCTTTTCTTGTAATCACTAACTAGCGGGGCAGTTTTTAACAATACTGTCACTGTCAACATGTTTTTTTTTCCTAAAGTTGTTTTACTTGTCTCTCCAAATGATCTATGGCAACAGCCAGTTCTAATTACAAAACAATTAAGCTCAACTTGTTCATTGCTTAATTTAAAATCAGGTTTTAGTAATTGATGTATTCTGCTGAACCCTTGGCTTGATTGTTTCCAGATCTGATGTTAGAGAGGTTGAAAATTCAGTTTAGTTCCGTCTTTATCTGCCAGCTTTGTAACTCTCATTGTCATTAAATTACTCATCATCATCATCAACATCAGTGACTTAAATTACAGGGACAATGTTTGTGTTTCCATTTCAACCAACCGTGTTGCATTACTGTATAATTTCACCCATGAAGTAAACAGATATAGAGTAGTGAGCATACAAAGAGCTAAAACACCCTTACATCTGTGTGTATTTGTGTGAACGTAAATTGCGGCGAGTTTCTTGAGAATTATTTTGGGGCGAGATTGAAATAGAGCATGCTGCAGTTCATTCTGGGAGATTAGATCTAGTTTGTGGCTTTACCCTGCTGATCAATGTGGAAGTGGAGATAATCTCTTACCCTGGTTCTCTTACATGAGGTATAAACCCACAAGTGGCGACCAGCATGGAAGATGGCTTACAATAAACAAATTAGGTTAAGGCTTCTTTTCTTGAATTATTATTTTTCTTTCGTATACCATTTTTTGTTTTTTTGCTGTTTATTCCCAGGTTTCCCATTTAAAAGTTTGCTTTTTGCAACTTTAGTCCGACCACATCTCATGCAAGCGCTTTGAGCAAAAAAAAAAAATTGAGGCGTTTTTATTATATTTATTTCTTTATTTTCACGTCATCTTCTAATTTGTTCGGAGATGATCTTGCTTTAAATACACACCACCGTGTTATTTATTTATTTTGCTGGCACAAATTTGGTCTTGTTTGCTCACTCAGTGTGGCAGACTGCAAACAATGTTGATGCTGTTGCGCCCAAAGCAAAAAGAATGGTGGTAATGAGGTGTGACAGATGCTTTGAGCAGATGTTTTCCTGCTGCTGTTTGGCTTGCAGGGACATTTTGTCATGACAGATAGCGACTTGCCTTTGTTTGTTTATTGTTTAAGGAGAAAAACCTCATTCACATTAAAGAGCACAAAGCCACTCTTATGCATTGCTGCGTGATGCTTTGCATGATAAAATCTCCTTGTGGCTCTGTGTCAACGTCAGTGACTAAAGACAGCCACAGTAAATACTGCCCTGTGGCTACATCCATGCTTTTCTGGTTTTCATATTTCCAGCAGTCTTTAATTCTACCACATCCTCCTCCCCTTCAGGTACAGGACCTATTCATATGAACAATGTACAGTGTATGGGCTCCGAACGCTCCATCATGGACTGCTATTTCCAGGAAGTCCAACCGTGGACATTCAAACACAGCCAAGATGCCTCTGTACGCTGTAACATTCCTAAAACCGGCACAGAAAAAACGGTACAAAAATGACGTTTTCACTAACAAGTCTCAGTTGCATGTATAGATGAAGCGCAACCAATTAAATGATTGAATCTGATGATTGTTTTAGGTACGGCTTGCAGGCGGTAGAGTCCCTTCTGAAGGCCGCGTGGAGGTGTTGATGGAGTTTGGAGGTCGTAAGCGCTGGGGCTCAGTCTGTAGCGAGAACTGGGGCATCAATGAAGCGATGGTGGTGTGCAGACAGCTGGGCCTGGGCTTCGCTGCCAGTGCTCTCCAGGTAACACCCTCCACATCCAGCAAAACGTGACAACAGATCGTTTTTATCTCTAATCACCAGGCCATGAACTTTTCGCAAAATTCTGAGGGAGCAAATAACAAACATCTGAGCCAATTTCTTTAATTAAAAAAAGACAAATAAAGCTGACAAACATAATTTCTTTGAGAGTTGTCAAAAGCCCCATCTGCACTGTCTGAGTTATTGATGTGAAAATGAAATTAACACTTGAGGACAGATCACAGCCCCCTGTATTCGCTGACTGTGTTGCGGCTCTATGATAGAAAACCTGACAAACTGACTGTGTCATCTCTCCACGCCCTTTCTTTGACAGGAGACGTGGTACTGGTCTGGTGACCCAAATGCAAGCGATGTGATTCTCAGTGGAACTCACTGTGTGGGGACAGAACTTTCAATCCAACAATGTCGTCGCAACAACCACCTTCACTGCCCGCGCGGAGGTGGAGCCAAGGCTGCTGGGGTCAGCTGTTCGGACAGTAAGTTGAGCCATCTTTTTGAAGTTCTCAGTCTTCTCTTCGCCTGTAAGAACCTCTAACCCGACATGTCACGTTGAACACTTCTTAGCCGCCCCAGATCTAGTTTTGGATGCCCAGCTGGTCCAGGAGACAACCTACCTGGAAGACCGACCCCTCCACTTGCTGAAATGTGCTCACGAGGAGAAATGTTTGTCATCCTCTGCTGCCAGGATGAACTGGCCCTACGGCCACCGTCGCCTGCTGCGCTTCTCCTCTCGCATCATGAACCTGGGTCGATCCGATTTCAGACCCAAGGCATCAAAAGACACCTGGACATGGCACGAGTGCCACAGGTAGAGGACACAAAGCTCAAGTGTTAAGAACTGTTTAATTTCATAGTAATCTCAGAATCAGATTTAGCAAATAATTACGATTCACCTTTCGGCCTACTATCATGACTGTATTTTGTCAACATTTGGAACAGTTTTTTCCAAAAGGCATGTGTAGGAAAACTTTGCATCCACATCATTTAATAATGGTGATATCTGTTTTGCACTGGAGCATGAAGATTATAGTATTTAACCAACAAAATATAGTGGGTCAATCAAAACAAGTTCAAGTTTATATAAAGCAAAACATGAAGAGCTTTAAGACGTTTTGGTGCAAGAGGCTTCGCAAAACACTTTTTTTTTAAGCTATAAAGTTAAACCCTAGATTTTCTTCCTCTTATCACAATAAACTGAAAAGAATCTCTTGATGTAAATAATAATAATCTCTTCTTTTTGCATTCTTTTAAAATGCTCTAATTAATGACTTTGAAGGTACACAACTTAGGAAATGTAATTCATATAAATACATTTACTCAAAATGATTTGCACTGAAATGAAAACTCAAATAAATATGTATGCAACAGTGCCAGCTGCAAAAATTACAGTGTCCACACTTCTTAAGCGCTAATTTAGCCCTGTGCCTGGATAGTAAATACAACCATCACAAAACTGTGCAAAAACTGTTCTTGTAACAAGTGCAAAGCTGTATAAAAGCTGGGTATGTCCTGTGAGTAAGCAAGAGGCTGTGCTTTAGTGTCCTGAATGTCTTCTATATGTGGTTTTTAGATACTGTAAAAACATGAAGACAAACATAGCTTGTATGTGATCTGATGACATAGCCTCCACCATGTTTGGCATGATGGCTTACATTTGACTGAATTTTTGTTTCATTGCTGGAAAGGACAGAAAACTTGTTAAAGTCTGAATGAGATTACTGAAGGTCGCATGCAGACTGTCTGTTAGACATAAGAGGTGGATTGTTGCTTTAAAAAGTGAAACAGTGTCGTCGTCTTTCCATATTCATTGGCTACTTGGTGGCAGTGCTGGAAAACCAAGGTTGGAAGTCAAATATGGGACAGGCTAGTTCAGACACAGTCAAGTCTGCCTCAGTTATTACAGCATATCAGAGCTGTGGATGCAAGTTTCAAAGCCCTCTATTCATTTATAATGAATAAATAACCCAAGCAAGCTGACGCTAAAACAAGCTTTTGTAAGAGGTGTTATGGTGACACCCTGCCCGTGTTCAAGCGGTGAGGTCATAAGGATACGAGCTATAGAACGCTAGTGTTCAGTTCGAGTAAAAGCCCACACTCAGCAGAAACACACTCTCATCTGGACTTTTCCCCTCCGATGTCACAGGCACTACCACAGCATTGAGGTGTTCACACACTACGACCTGCTGACCCTGAACGGTACAAAGGTTGCAGAGGGACACAAGGCCAGTTTCTGTCTGGAGGATACATACTGCCCTGATGGTAATGTTCAACACCGTTAATGATTCCCAAAAAATAAAATGTTTTCCATTCATTCCAGAAAGCTATTAAGAATACTTTCACTACGGTTTTCAATTTTATTTATGGCTAATGTTGCTGCTTTTGTCCATTTACTTGTTGGGTAAAATATCTCATGGGGGAAAAAAGCACATTCATAGAGTACTAATGAAGCCAGTGGCTCCTAAAATTAACATGGACTATGTGAAACATCTAATTAACTTTTATGTTTAGATTGATAACATTTTTGATTTACATGTTAATGTGTTGTAGGACTCCAGAAGCGGTTCTCCTGCTACAACATGGGTGATCAGGGCATTTCTGTAGGCTGCTGGGACACTTATCGCCATGATATTGACTGTCAGTGGGTTGATGTGACAGATGTACGGCCTGGTGACTACATATTCCAGGTAAGAGACACTAATTGCTATTTTCTTTTCATTTTATATATTTTATATTTTATATATAACTTGTCAATTTAATCTACCCACAGTAGAATAAAGGGCTACCACATAGGTGCAGGAGTGTAATTATTCTCACCTAACTTTAACAAAAGACTATGGTGCCCATTCGGTGATGTTGGATAAAACAAAAAAATCTTGTGGTCACGTTTTTTATCTTGTGGCCACAATATGTTTTTCTATCCAATGTCACCAGATGGACTCAGCGAGAAAAAAAGAGAGAGGGTAAGATTTTAATGTCAATGATTTGGTAAAGATGTAAGCGCTAGAAACCTTTTAAAAAATCATTCCTCATTCCAATCTAGAGAAACAGGCTAACATTCGCTTTCATCAATCGGCACCAATCTTTTAAAAATGTATTTACTTTTTTCTAAGTGATAGTGGCAACCAGACTATAAAAACAGATCAAACACACCATGCACCACTATCATCCATTTTCATGTCAGAACCTTAATCACACTTTGGTATGCGGTATTCCTCAGATCTTAGCATGGTGCCAATTACCTCCAAGCTGTGTGAGTCTGGTTCCAGTGGAACTCACAGTTTGTAAAATATTGCTGTAACCCACTTTGTTGCCCATTTTGTTTGATAATTATTGCCGTTGCGCACTCAGTCTCTTTAATTGACACTTCTTTACTCTCTCTCTATTGAAGACTGGCTTATTTAATTTACCCAATAACGAGGTGTCGCGCAGATGCATGTATTTTAAGCGCACAGACAGGGGTTTAATTATAAGGTGGCACATAACGGAGACACAAAAAACGAGGTGAATAGCAGAGAATGACAAAACTGGAGTTAAGATAAATAGAAAATAGAAAAAGCTGTGTCATTTCAGCCCTAGTATGGAATTTGAATTGGAAGAGCAAACATGGAAAAACAAGAGTGAGAGAACATAAAGCAAGCCATGCAGTGAAGTGGTTATTCTTCAAGGTTGCTGAATTGGAAAAATACAAACGGCTTTTGAGCAGCTCTTTCTCGTCACGCTCTGTTCTTTAATCTTGAAAAGTGCAGATGACGACTGATGCTTCTGATCCTGAGCTTTACAGAAAGACTCGGCGGGCCTGTCCTTGAACCACCCAGTGTTAATGAAACATACCAATTTACCCAAATTAACTATTGGCACCCTTTAGTCAAACAGCACCTAGCCCTCTCTTCCATTAGAAACGGCTTATTTTCCACCAAGGAATTCCTCCTGCCCTGTTTTTATTTTTATAGCCATTTTTTAACTAAGGGATGCATTCTGCTGCTGAACCAACCCTCAGCAGGGCCCGGTACGTTCTGGTCCAACACTGTAATTTACAACGAAAAATTAAGAGACACTTATTTATTATTATTATTTTTGTGAATTAGCCATGCATTTTTAAAAGTTTTCACCTATTTTGGTGTTGATTACCTTCTTTCTCCCAGAAGCTGTTTGTAACCTGTACTTAAAGTGGGTGTAGCAGTTTACAGAGCAGCTATTAGAGTAAATGGCTTCATGGTACTATCACTAGGCCAGATTAGGAGAATGGTTGTATCAGCAGTTACAGAGCTGCTGGGCAAATGACACACTATTAGTACATGTACGGCTGCACTCAGACATATAAACATACTTTTGCATAACTGCTCTGTCGCAACTGGCTACCATTTTAGGATAAAAAAATATATATTTTTGCAATTGTATGGAGAGCACGTGTCTGCATTGTTGTAATCTACTTCATTTGTATTTGTTCTTCTGAAATTCACCCTCAGCCACAATTAGCATGTTTAGTGGTCAAAACATACGTTTTAACAGCTAAATATTTTTTTTTACAAAAGATCCAGTGGTGTTTTGCATAATGCATTGTAGAAGGCAAACATTTTACCACTGCTCTTTCAAGTCCGTATGCTCAAACTGCGAATGACAAAGTGAAAATCAGTCCAGCATCAAGTCCATGAGAGAGTGCCACAGAGTATATTTGTTTCATAAAATGGCGTATGGAAAAGTCATCCAATGTTTTTTTTATATATGAGAACCAGATTGACTATAAAAACAATTCCAGCCACGATTGCCATTTAATAAGAATTTCTCTCACAATTATACATGCGACTGCTGTTTTCCTAAAATGACTTTCCCAGTGAGCAGAACAATGAAACCTGCTCCTTATTGTCTATGAACCCGGTCAACTGGAGTTTAGTGTTTGGTGAACAACGAAGGAGCTTATGGCTGCTTGTGTTGTTTGGCAGGTGGAAGTCAACCCTTCACTGGACATGGCCGAATCGGACTTCATGAACAACGTCATGAGATGTCGGTGCAAATACGACGGCCACAGAGTTTTCATGTACAGTTGTCACACAGGTGAGGATAGAGATGTCTTCTTTTTTTTTCCTTCCTGAATTTCTCATTATGCTGAACTTCAAAGTCCTTCCTTTTTTTTTCCCCTTTCACAGGCGATGCTTATAGTGCTGAGACCGAAGACCTGTTTGAACACCAAAGACAGATCACCAACAACTTTGTGTAGCCCGTCCAAGGGTCCAGTTTGAAGGCAGTACAGTGGAACACAGATACAATGTTTTGTGGGCTTATTAATGGCCTCAGGATTCCTGGGACCTTGGGATCCACAATAACCACAAAAGACACAAAATGCCACCTGCTTCTTTATCTTCTCTTCAGACGACGGTGAAATTTTCTATCAACACATCATTCAGCAACCATTGCAAGGATATTTAAATCAACTTAATTGATCATTGAGAAGAACAGGTGCTGCATGGTTCAACATGGTTTTATCTTCTAGTTACATATTATTTCAGTCTTTCACATTTTTGTGAATGTGGTTTTTAGCAGATGAAATCTGTCATTTAGAACAATATTGGTGAAAAAACTGATGCTTTACAAACAATGACAACATTAACCTCCAAATTAAACAAAAATAATGATTGTGTGAATTTTAAAAAAAGGCTGGCCATATTGGATCTTTTGTGCTTTTAGATTACAAAAATATCGGTGCTTTTTACCAATACTGTATGTTTTTTTTTATTAACCTCAATATGTTTCAGGTGAACAATGTTATAAATAAAGTAATGTTATTTTTTTATTTAAATATAGCTCTAACAAAATTATAATTTTATTAAAAAAATGTTGTGCTTAACATTCAGACTAACTAAAAAAGGTCAATTAATTTCAAGGAAGGAAGCACTTTATCTTAAAAACAGAAGTATTCAAGTTTGCACCCCTGACCCCCCCTCTACACACACACACACACACATCCTCGCATCCCCCTACCCCCTTTTTAACTACCTGCCAAACTGATAATCAAGGATGTTTATCAAAAGTGACTTTATTTTAATTTTGATTTTGTAGAGTTTATATGTAATTTTATTTTTGTTCTATGTGCTCTTTATGCTGTATTAGTTTATTTATTACAATTTACACTTAAACAGCATGCTCAGTAAAAAAAAGATTATTAGTTAGTGTTTAATCAAGTCTTTATATTTTTATTTTATTTTATTGTCTGATAATGTACCAGAGACAGTCATTTCTGCAGATCTTACGGGATATTGGACCAGTTCTGTCTCTGTTGAAGAATTAACTGTTGATTTGTTTTATTTTATTTTAGACATTTAACAATTGTAACTGTACCATTTTTCTTGTCGTTTTTCCTGTTTCAGCCTCTCTGATGGGAGGAAAAAGTGGCCTGACAAAACCGCAGGACTGTGGTAGACAGGCAGGCTGGGTTTTCAGAGCGTATAAAAAGCCTTTTAATTACCTCTGTTTGGTTAGACTTAAGGTTACAGTTAGGACTGAGGCTCATGCAAGTCCTTTATAAAAAAACACCATGGAACTGTCACTTATGCAATCAGGACAAGGCCATGAATCTGGATTTTCCTCTTTATACAAACTACAAAAGAGATGCAGTTTTTTTTGAGAGATTTAGAAAAAAAGGGGGTGAAATTTGTTGAATGGCTTGGACAGATGCGCCGTTAGTTTATACTATAAAAACTGCCTTGTTGTTGGCGGCTATGTAGAGACCACAAGCTGGCATTTTCAGCTCCCCGATGAAAACAACATGTTCGGGAGAAAAAAATAAACTTTTCTATTCATGCTTCAACACAGTAAACAGCAACTTTATGTGTGCAGAGGCCAAGCCGTCTAAAATGTACTGTATTTTTCTACCCGCAATGATGCAGCTTCGTTTGCTCTGCAGCATGGAAAATGTGTTTCCCTTTTATGTGTTTGTTTTCCTGGTTATCTTTCAGACTGAACCTGTTTAGATGTTTTTCTACTGAATAGTTTCTTAAGCATGTCACTCATACAGACAGGCATAACTTTTTCTTTGGAAGGATGTCATTAAGCTTTCTGGTAGCTAAACTATCAATTTTAGTTAAGTCAGATTCTTAACTAAAGAGAGTTGGAAATACTGTTGCTAGAAAGACTTAAAGTCAGAGTTGATACATTTTCCTGATTTACTTTTTTGTTATTTTGTCTTGACTAATTAATGTTGTTTTATTTGTGTGTTATTTAAAAGTATATGCCATTCCATAGCTTAAGTTGGTTCATATTCATCACATTACTGTTTGTACCTCGGGCTGCGCTGCGGTCTCACAATCCCGCGAAGCCGCCGGTTTGAGCCCAGGTTGTGTCAAGAAGGGCATCCGGCGTAAAACATTTTATCAAAACTTTTGTGCTTGTCCGTTTTCTGTGGCAACCCCTGCAGGAAGGAGCAGCCGAAAGAACAACAATAACTGTGTTTTTACCTATGCTTTGAGCATAGCACTGGGATATTGGTTTTTATGGCCAGTTTTGTTTTAAAGCTGAGAGTTTGATCTAAATGGTGCTGATTGACAGTCGTATGTGCTCTCAGGGACTTTGACCTCATCTAAATAGTACAAATATATAAATATATATATATATTTCATATGATGTGATTTATTTGCTTTTAGCTGTGATGGCAACAAAAATGAACCAGAGCAGTTTGAACTGTCAGTACTTCTACATAAACTTATTTGTACCCACATGTATTTTTTTTTTGCTGGTAAAATTCCAAGGTATGATGGCGATAAGCTTTGTTATGTTTCTACCCTGAGGGAAGTACAGATAACTGTGGATACACTTTGGCTGAGTCAAATCACAATCCATTCATTCATCATTACTGTGAATCAATAAAACTTCATCTCATTCTAAGCTGTCGTTTGCTTCCTGCCTCATTCTTGTTAATGCACAACGCTGTACGGTATTCAATCAGAAAGTAGTTTGAACAACTGCTGACAAATAATAAAAAACCTGAAAATAAATACAGTCTTATATGTTGATCAGGCACAAAAGCAACATTTATTTCCTAATAAGTTCATGCGTTATATCAAAATACCAATATGATATTTGACTGTTGACAGTGTTTTTTTATTTTTTTTATTTTAGAGATTTGCATTTAGATTGTTTAGGTTGTGTAAAAATATGGGATGATAATTCCATGTATTAGAATGATAAAGAAGAACCACCACAATATGATCTTCTATTGAGATTATCAATCACGATTGCACCACTAAACTGTTTCAATGTGCTCATTAATTGATTTAGCTTCCTGTGATAAAAGTGAGTTACTTCTTTGACTTAGATACTTGAGAACTTTTGGAGTATTCAACCCAACGACAACTCTTTCAAGTAGTCGAATTTGCTTTGCAAATAACCTTCGTTCCTGGAAACTGAGAATTGCTTAACTATTCCAGTAAGAAAAATACACAAAGGTTGTTCAAGATTTTTAAAGCAATATCTGGTCTGGTAGACGAGGGTGGAGTAATCAGCTATGTCTGGAAAGAAAATTTACTCTCAACAAAAGTGGGATTTGATCACAGCTGACAAATCCTCCCAGAAAGAAAACAGCAAAGCTGTGAAGTGGCCAGACGCCAGGATGAAACAGCTGCCAGACAAACAGGAAAGAAACACTTGAAAGTGGAGCACCTGGGTTCATCAAGTGCACTCTCCCACATTCAGCATCCTTTCATGTTCTGTCAGCAGAGAGTGTTTCCCTAAAAAAATAAAAATAAAAAAATAAACACCTTATGCTTGATTTCATTAGGTGTTCTGTTTTACTCACACAGTCCAAAAACAAATTCTAGGTAAAGTGGAGAGTCTAAACTGCCTCTATAGTTTGGCTCTAAATGACATGTTAGTGCTTCAAGAGATAAGTGACATGTCTAAAGTCCCCACCCTGCAATGACCCTGGCCAGGACACAACGCTTTGCTTTCTGGAAACAGCTGTTTTCTCTAGAAAAGATCTAAATGATTTCATCATGTCGGGCAGACACAAGCGTCTGTGACTTGCCCTAAGAGATTGTGATTGTGTCTGTAAGAACTTGATTACATCTCCAGGAAGGCTCCGTCTTGTAAGTGTTGACCGACGTCACAACGAAACCTATAAGCAAAGCCGAGCGCAGAGCCGAGGAAATATGAGGACACTCCATTCATAAACACCTGCGGCCGCTCAGGCCTCGCTCGAAGCCTCCCGAAGCTTACTTCCTGTGTGCAGCCCGTGTTTTTATTCTGTAACCCTCCCTGCCACCCCACCCTGAGCCGATGGTGGACCTCAGACAGCCTCACAATGAAGACTGTGTGTGCTGTCTGAATGACAGACCTGTCCATACAAGCTACAAGGTTCCCCCCACCACCACTCCTCACCCCAACAGGCACACATACAAACTAGGCAGCCTAAAAAGTGTTGCCGTCATCTCTTTAAGAGGCAGTTTTCCACCTTTAACAAGGCAGCCAGACACTGAGGAAAAAAAGAAGGTGATCACAAGTCAGATACTGAGGATGAAGGTCACGTGGCACCTTTTTTACTTTGTGATGACTATCACAAGTAGGAGATGTGGGCTGTATTCTAAGAGCATGTTGTTGATGATGCTTAGTGTGTTTTTTGTGCTTGCAAGTGTTTTTTATCACCTGCCTTTGAAATGTTTTCGCTCTTCTTTACAGATGATGGGCTAAAATCTGATTTGACCTAAAGTCACGCTTTGAGTCTGACATTTTGTCTGGACTATGCATGACGATAATTTTCAAGGTTTGACTAAAACAAACACTTTCTCTCTTCTCAACATACAGATGATTTTAATTTAAAACTTGTATGAAAGGCAGTGAGTCGCCCAAGGAAAGCTAAGCCATTAATATTGTTCCTCTGTTTTTATTTATACAAAGGTGTAAATATATCTTCATGCCTTATGAGTCATGAAAAGACCACATAATGCCTCAGCTTATCACCTGGGGCTGGTAATGTTTATAGATAAGGGGATGCTTTCCTGAATAATGAATGCATTTAAATAATTGTTTCTTTCTGTTGATGTATAAACACATTTTCAGACTCCATTTTCATTTTAAGCTAATTGAAGGAGTAAATTGATTTAAAATGCCTTACAGCAGCAAAGGAAAATGCTTGCAACTGCCTTTTCTTACTAATCACGCTTGTTAAACGGTGTCTAGCTCTCGCTGAACATGCGAGCAAGTGGATTTTCCCTTATGTGTGTGCATGTCCCTGTGCACGTACGTTACCCCAATGCCTCCCCACCCCAGTCCTCTCCTCTCCCCTAAGAGATTTACTGCAAAAGAACCCTGTGAGAGAGTACACACGCTCTGCCCAGTCTCCCTACTGCACCCTGACAATTACTGCTATATATACCACTCCAAATGAGAGCCATGAACCAGCGTGATTATAGGGTGGAGCAGGAGCAGAGAAGGAGCAGAGAGGGGGGGGGGGGGGGCAGACAAAAAAAAGTGAGGGGAGGCAGAGAGACAGGGCAAAGAAGGGCAACTGGCAGTACAATTGAAAATGACTGAAGTCTCAAATAAATTGGACTGTGTATTTTTCATAAATTATAGTGCACTTCACAAGCAAAACTTTAGCTTGGATCCCCCTTTTTTAAAAATAGTGAAGCGGGAAGGATTCGATTAAAGAGATTAGAAGCAAACATGAAACAAGCAGGCATTCCTGCTCCTTTTTGTGTGGAAAATTTAAAGATTGTGACCTCTGTCTGAATGCCTTTCAGGGCTTTTCCTCAGTTCACAGCAAGGCTTTAAATACTGGGTTAAGTGGTGCAATTTGGTAAAGAAGTGCTGCCCTCTTCAGGTAGACAAGATAAATGAAATTCATCCAAATTAGGAAAAAAGTGATTCATGAAAATTGCTTTCTTCATTAACCAACACATATAACAATATAATTCAGTCAATATTACAGTTTTTGGTGTAAAATTTGATACATCAGTATGATCAACTCTGTTATTATCATGTTTATAATTTTAGTAAACCCACAGCAGCAACTGAGACAAGACTTGGGTGCTCAAAGTTCAAACAAGTGAGTGTTCTTTATTTGCAAGTGCAAGGAGACAAGGTTAGATCTCCAGGAGAAGAAGAGAGGTGAGTCTCTTTTTATAAACCTTGATAATTGTTTCACTTTCAGATGCTTTGTGGTTTATTGTCTGCTGTGTTGTAGGTCCAGAGAAGAGGCCGAGAGGGTTTCTGGAGTAAGATGCAGAACGGAGGAATGAGGGAACGAGAGAGTAAGTAAGTGAGAGTGGCAGGATGGGTCTAAGGCTGAACTGGCCTTAGACCCAGTATAAGGCTGAACTGGGATGCAGGATCTCCACAAGGCCACACTAAGAACAAGGAGGAATTCAAGGTGTCAAGGGTCCCCAAGGAGAAGAGAGGTTGAAGAAATCAGATCTAAGGTACAGGAGGTCAAAGGTCATTGTAGGAAAACACAGTCAATTAACTTTCAGGGCTTGGATCCAAAATCCAATTTTTAGCCAATAAGTGCATTTTGTTGTGTACTTGAGTCTCTAGGAGTGCAGAAAATTAAAATTTAGTCTCTCCTGGTGCTGTGATCTCTTTTTATTCTGCTTGTCATATTTTTCAACCCTTTAATTTTTTTCTAGGATATTGTCTGAACTGTTACATAAAATTACTTGCAACAAAACTGCCAAATAAGGTCTGGCCTTACCAACTACAAATTCATCAACTTCATTCTCCTCTGGTTCTGGTTCAGACTCTGGCTCCAACATGTAAGGTTGGATGAAAAAGTCTTTTTTTGTTGACATTTTTCATTTAATTTGTAAATAAAAAGTTTCTGCGCTGCATTAAAGTCGTAAACCCATCTATCAAACTAAAAGGGACCTCTCTAGATGGGGCAGGGTGTAACGCTCCTCGTTTAGATTTAAAGAGACAGCCTCAAAATGAGCTGATCAGAGACACCTAAAAAAAGGGGTGAAAGAGGAGCTTGGAGAGTTACAATAAGGAGGAATTCCAACCAAAGCCTTACAATTCCACTTTATATAGACCCCAACTGAATCATTTAAATGTGGAAAAGAAGGATTTAAAAGCATATGTCTCCTTTAATTGTTGTATTTATTGTCAACATCTGGTGCTAAAAATGTTGATAAAGTGTAGTTTTAGAAACCTGACAAGGGGAAAAAAATAACAAACTAGAATTTTTGGAGTGAACATTCTGGTAAATTAAGGAGCTTACAATGACAATAACAATTTTATGCCTCAGAAATATCTTTGTTATCCTTGTGGCGATCCAACCCTGAGACATCACATCATCTGAGGGACAGCTTACCATTAGTGACAAGACTGTCCTGAGAGGTCACCTTAGCTGCTCTGTACGGTGACATCTAAAGAAAGACTGAGCCCAGAAACTAGTGTCAATCAAACTGTTCTCCCATATGATATAATAATCTGCTGGGAGTTGGAAAAATAATCAAACCCCTTGTGATTAGTCATTAACGGAATAGCTCGATCTGGTTCCTAAAAATGTTGGTAAATAGGAAAAAATTAAAGGTTTTAAATAGAGATTTTGCTCTTCTATTAACCCCCTCCCTCTGTGTGCAGATGCCATGACTTTTGGAGGAAAAGCAGGAAGATCCCATCACCCATGGATCAGTTTTCATCACACAAAAACCCACGCTCTGCCTCACTTCAGCGGCTCGTATAATTGGAAGCGTCTTGGCATGAAGATAAAGTCACGGTGGCATATCAATGGGTGCATACTCCAAGGGCATGCAGATAAGAGGAGGCTGCTTCTCTTAACAGGTCGTGTCCACAATAGGGTCAACGGCCCTTCTCAAAAAGACAGGAGGCCAGGTGTTGACTCACATACAAATGTCTTCAGTCATTCAGGGTTGGAGTGTAATCCAATCTCATTGGTTTTAATTACAAACATCAACATAAAACCAAGCCTTGTTTCATTATGTATGCATGTTTAGCAACTAATCTTCAGGACTCTGCAATTTATAAACGAATACATACAGCATGACTAAAACTCATAATTAGAACCCTGCTCTGGAGATGTACTCTCTTTAGTTGATGCATTACCAAAGTAAACGTATAAGTTGTCTCATGCTATATCAAAAGGACACTGTAGTGACTTTGTATTCAATGAAATTTGAAGATTTACATTTAGAGATAAGAACAACAAACAAAAACCAATGCAATTAAAACTTGTGCACTTTAAATTACAAAAGCTTGTTCAAACTGAGCAGAGGTATTTAAAAAAATACCTTAACAGAAAATAACTTCAGCAAAAACTAACTTCACCAATATTTCACAATAATTGCGAAAGTAAAAGCAATTTTAAGCACGCTCTAAAAAAATGTTGAATTTACGAAACCAAACTGGTTCCACTAAACCAAGTTGAGTAAATTGCTTCATATTCACTCAGCTTGGTTTATAGTGGAACCAGCGGACATAACTTGATGAAGTAAGTTCAACACTACATTTTTTAGAGCGCATAAACAACTCCTTTCATGATGAGTTCTGGTCATATTAGAATTTTTAACTGTCAAGGTGTCAAATTTTAAAGTAAAATAAAAGTATCATTTTAATGTTTTGAATGTAATGAAACAAAAGTAAAAGGTATGAATAATAATAATAATAAAAAACTTAATACTTAAATTACTCAAGTACTGTAACACAGTTATACACCTCAGAAATTGAGACATGCTGACCTCCTGTCTATCGACTTAGCTGCGCCATGTGTGAAAAATCAGGAACACAGTTTAAAACAATATTCTGATTAGATAAAACATGATTTTAAAGCAGAGAAAAAAAAACCGCCTGATGTCATAAAAAAATGGTGTGTTTTAATTATGGTGCCTGTTTGCTCGGTCTCACACAGCAGCCTTCACTGCCCAAGTGCTTCCCATCCTGCAACGGTATCCACTCCACTTTCTAGCCTCTCCAGAGGGTGGAGAAAGCAGGACTTAACCACCTCCGCACAAATAAAACCAAGTGCCAAGCCACATAAACCCTGCATCCTTATCTCCTTCTTGACTTGAGACATTTTATGAGCAGGAACTGTCAGGCTCCAACAACAGGAAGAGACATGCTTTATGCACTGCTGCTGCACCAGCACCACTGTTTACAGGCACCATTATCACTTAACTGTATGTACACTATAAAAGGTCACATTTCACCTTTCGGTTTAACATACCTTATTGTATGATTTACATTAAAAAAAAGTCTCATTTTATTCCTATGTCTGTGTTGGAGCTATTTAAATTTAAATAAAGCTGTGGTAAACATAAAACGCTGGTATGTGTACACAGGCAGGTGAGGCAGGAGACCTGCTGTGGCCTCTGCTGGTTGTCCAAAACAGCTCTCTTGACTCTCTTAAAGTTTTAACTCATATATTCTTACCGCAGTGACCCCTGTGGTCTCTGAAATAGGTGTTTATTCGTACTGAGGGGGAAAAATGACTCAACATTATGCAGAAAATGTGTGCAGGGTTCCACAAATATCTGACAAGAGGTACAAAAATTATGTGCAAATGTTTTATTTTTAAAGGAATAGCAGCCTATTGTACACTGGTTAGCAGTTCTGCCAGAACAAATAGGGTTTATTTTCTATGGTTTGTGATTTAAATGCTTTTGATTATATTTGATTTTTAGGGTGTCCTTGAGCATTATTAGGGGTTAATGTCGTTTGATGACTAGTGCTGCACAACATTCCCCCTCCTCTCATGCTAAAAATGAAGATAATAAAGCCTCCGGACACTAAAATATATGTTTAGTTATTGAACATGCATCAGCTGTTGACTTAATAAACTTACTGGACAGAGCTCCGGCTTGCTGCAGCTGATTTTATAAAATGTAAATTTACATCAACATGCTCCGGTTTCGGCCTCTCGTGATTTCTTCTGCAGTAACTTAATTCTGCTCCACTAATCATCATAATTATATATATTACACTGGCCTTTATAATTACCTTAGAGCCCAGACTACGATCCTTTAATGGGTGCTTGAACAAACAGATTTCAGTTGATAGGGGGAGAAAAGAAAACTAATTTATGGCCTCTGAGGGGAGATCAATCAGGTAACGATGAAGGGAGGAGTTCAGTAATTAATACAGAGCGCAGGAAGAGTTTGAACCTTGCTCTTTTTCTTTGTTTTCACTTCTGCTTCCTTTTCATCGCCGCATCCCTCCCCCGTATCTCTGCCTCCCTCTCTCTCTTTCTAACCGAGCCTTCGCCACATTATTTATCTACACTGTCATAGCATTGTTGTGATTATGGATGTCATGCAGTCGTAAAGCGCTCCACGATCAATAGGCCTGAAATTAAACCAAAAAATGAATTTCCGCAGTGTCGGCCACATGCTCTCCTGAGCAGGAATTACCTTGCAGGAGAATGCCTGATTGCCCCATTGAGGAGACGGTGAAAGAAGTGCAGGAGGAAGGATAGTGTGCTGACTGAGGCTGAGGTCACTTTTTGCTGATGTGCTCAAGAACAGAAGATGGATATGATGAAGTATAACCCTTAAACATCCATTATGATAATAAAACTGAAAAGTACAAGTTAACAGATAATAATGTTCTATAAAATGTCAAAATTTAGCTTTTAATATAACTTAAAACCACCAAAATGAAGACTAAAACATCTTTACTGCCGGCTACTGAAGGCAAAGGACAATAAGTTTTGAAGTTGACCACATTTAAGATATCCAGCACAGATAAACACTGACAGTTTTACAAAAACTGAGCTAGAATTAGAAGAATTAGTAACTGAGTCAAAACCTGCTTTTAAAACTTTGTCATTAACTGATGGTGCCTGTCTTTCAGCAAAATATCTCACTTACCACTGCAAAATTTTGTTATTAAAACTCACGGAAAGTAATCATTTGATACGTTTTCTACTGATTAATGTTTGGAGTCACCCAATTTCATACAGCTGCCTCACTCGCCCCCATAAAAACCCAAAAAATGGTGGTAACTTAACAAATTTGGTGTGGTAGTAGCTGAGAGTCATTTTCAACACATACTCTGAAGTGATTGAGGTTTTATAATACTGCATAAGACTGTGCATACATTCATAAGGTTTTGCCCTTCTCAGCATAAACTGATTTTAGTTTAAAACTCTGGCATGAGAAGCAATGATATGCATTCATATGTTAGACTTTAATTATTAGCAATAAAGTTGTGTTCTTTAAAATATTGTAAAATCTGTTTGTCGCTCCCTAAAACCAGCATGTCTTCTGACCTTGTCTCCTGGACATGAACGTTTCCTTTCCTCTCTCTCTTATTTCTCTTGTCCCTCATTTGGAATCGATTTGCTATTAATGCCAGAGTGTCTCTGAGGGAGGGTGACAGGGGCTGAGGTGGCTGATGACAGGCTTCTTCATCTCCAAACAGGAAGTTTGGTTTACATCAGCCAAAGGGCGGGAACTGTCATCAGGAGGCCCGAGAGCTAATGGGCTGGATTTATGCCCTCATCTCCTCCTCTCAGCGTGGACTGAGTTAGAAAATGGGTGAGGTCACAGATTTGAGGCTGTTTTAGTGTTTTTCTTTTTAGTCAGTTTTGATTAAAGTTTGGAGACTTGGGGGCTGATAAGATAAACAACAAAGCAGATGATTAATTTAGAGCTGGTACTCACATTCATTTATGCAACAACTGTTTTCTCTCCCATAATGTCATGACAATTTAATTTGTCACTCATTCAAAAAGCTTGATGTTTGGGCATTTACCACCATTTGCTTTTCAAATCAATTTGACAAATCCTTTGAGAATTGTAAAACTGACTTAGAGCAAATAATGACCTGCCATTCTGCATTACAAGAAAAGATATGACTCCAGACTGACATCTGAGCACGAGGCTTCTGGCTTCACAGAAACATGTTCTGTCACTCATAAGATGACTATAAAAGTTTGTATTTTTGTACGTTCAAGGGACATCCTTACCTGGGAGCAAATTTGATTATAGCCGCATGCGGAGAGACTCGATAACCTTTAGCTCGGACATTGCTTCATGTAAAAAATAACAAAAGTGTCCTGATGGCACTGTTTTTTTTATTAAAAGAAAGTGTGTTTTTAATGTCACCTGCCAGAAAAGGAAAAAAAAAATCAGAATCATATGATGTGTCTGCATTCCTTTAAAAAAAAGTTACTTTCTTTAATCCATCCATCTTCTTTACCTGCATTTTCCTTTCCAGGTGGGATAGTTGGTGCCTCTCCCCTGTGTGCGAGAGGCGGGGTACACCCTGGACAAGTCCATCACAGAGCCACTTCCCCTTATGTAACACCTGACATAACTTTGTTTACATCTTTGATGTTTTATGATGTTTGAGCTCTTTTCCTGTCATTTGATTCTTTATCTGTGGCTTTCTGCACCTTCTCCTTCCTCCACACTCAATCTCCCTCGCATCCTCGTGCGCGTCACAGTGACTGGACTCATTTTCGGCTATTTATTTCCTTTATTTCCTGAGATCAGCTATAAAGAACAAACACTATTAAGCCAGCCAATCAATGAAGGAACATCAACTCGCTTAGCCCCCCCTCGCAGAAATAGATTTATATCTCCTGGCTGGGTCACATAAATCACATATTCATACATTAAATTAAAAATGTGATTGATAGCGAAGCGTGTTTGAAATCTTCTGATGCAAAAAAGAAGAAAAAAAAGCAACAAATGTTAGTTGAAGATGAAGAAAACACTTCATTAGAATCAGGAGAGAAAAAAAGAAAATAAATCACACCACCGTTACAGAAGCAGAGTATGTAATAAAATGGACAACACCTAATCTCAGCCTGAAGAGGAAAAATAAATACAGAAGCAGGAGCAACACAAACTCAACCCATATGTCTCCTGGACATTATAGGAGCTGGTTAACCCTAACCTCCATGTGATCCACATGTGATTCTTTAAGGCGGACTGAGTGCTGAGGAGCAGGTTCACTCACAAAGTGACACTTATTGGGATATATACCGATTGTGTCTTGCATTTTAGAGCTCGGTGGTTATGGGGGCATTCCAGAGGAGGGAGGCAGAGAAATATGGCAGCATCCATCAGGAGCTCGACTAAAGAGGAAAAGGTGCAGGAACAGAGAGGGAACGAGGGCTCGGTGTTGGGGGGCTGCCAAGGACATTTAAGAGAGCTGTCAAGGGAGTCTGATCTATGAAGGACCCTGGCAAAACCTATACCCCAGAGTGCGTGTGTGTGTGGGTGTGTATGAGTATAGAAGAGAGCAGGGCACCAATGCATGAAGTAACACATTCACCCTGGAGGTTTGGGCAAAGCGCACTCTGAGTGCGAGTGTAAAGCTCAAAGATCAGAGCTGGAGTCCATCCACACAGAAAATCAAACGATTTCATTTTAAACACGAGATGAAACAAAGAATTCAAAAAGTAGCGAGGGGTAAACAACAAGGGACGAACTGCTCAACCACAAAAACTGCCATTTTAGAAACTTTGCAGTTAAAGTTTGACAGACACAGCTGATACACATATACGCTCATGTGACACGACTCAAAAAGCTGTAGCTGAGAATCTCCTCAACATAATCTTTAACTCATGTCATGAGATGTGGCTGTAATAAAAATAAACTCAGGAAAATATCTTGCAAGGACAAAATCTGTAATATTGTTAGGTTTTGTTGGTAAATTTACAAACCATTACTGAAGTTATGACACTTTCAAAACAAAATATGCATCAGAAATTTAAAAGCAGCAAAGAGGACATGTCAAAATAAAGCAAATCCACTTTTTTAGCCATTAAAAAATGCATTTATCGTGTATTTGGAGTCAGTGCAGTAAAGGTCAATTTTGTGCTGCGCAGATATCTTTACATTCTGTTTGGGTCATATTTTTAAACCTGTTCAGTTTTCTTTATTTCTATTACTTTTTTTCTGAACTATTACATTAAAGTATTTGCTACAGAACTTCTAAATAAGAACTTACCAACTACAATTTGGTCATCTTCATTCTCCTCTGGCTCCAACATGTAAGGCTGGATGGACAAGTATTTTAATTCATTTGTAAAAAAAAAGTTTCTGAGCAATGACATAATTGTAACCCCAAAACTACATTGAACCACTCTGACAGCTGGAGGGGTGCGTGAAGCGTCTTGTTTGGATTTAAAGAGACAGCCTCAAAATGAGTTGATCTGAGACACACTTCAGAAAAGGCGTAAAAGAGGGGCTTGTGGAGTTACAATAAGGAGGAATTTAGACCAAAGTGTTGCAGTTCCACTTTATATAGACCCCAACTGAATGATTTAAGTGTATATGTGCCCTGCCCATCTCATGCCAGGCTTTTAAGCTAGCTTGTGTTGAGAAATGAGTTGTGGTGAATGTTCTGGAGATGATCCTCAGCTACTACCTCACCAAATATTAGCACCATGTCCTTTAAAATGAACTGAATTATATCAATTTATGCATTTGGTTAACTAGTTGTAGAGTCTTGATTTGGGCTGACTTCAACAGATGAACAGGGATTACTTTCAGAGGTGTCAAGTAACTAAGTACAAATACTTTGTTACCTTACTTAAGTAGTAATTTTGGTTATTTATATACTTTAGTGGAGTAATTCTTTTTCAAACTACTTTTTACTTCTATTCCTTAAATTTTAATTCAATTATGCATTTCTACTCCTTACTTTTTAAAAACTATTCATTTCTATTTAAATTTGACTTATTTTTATTACAACTTTTCATTGTTCACAAAAAATAAGAGTTTACTACTTTTAATTTTATACTTTAAGTAAATTTAAAACCAGTACTTTTATAATTTTACTTGAGTAAAAAGCTTGAGTTTTACTTCCAAAAAAGTATTTTTAAACCCAAGTATCTATACTTCTACTTAAGTAATGAATGTGCACATTTTGACACCTCTGATTACTTTATCAGAGCTTCATTCTGGTTTGCTCATTTCTACCATCGTTTAGCCTCATGTCTCTAAAAAGTGTTTTTTTTTTGTTTTTTTTTTTGCAGAATTTTAATGGACGCCCACTGCAGCTGGGGAAAACAAAGTTTTTAGCTCAAATTGCCTGTTAAATAGATGTTGGTGACCCAGCTAGGATGAACAGAGCACTGGGACCATGAAGCCTAATGCTACGAAAGAAGTGCTGCTATTCTCTATGGAGAGGATTTATCACGACTCTGTAACTTTATATGTCTTTCAAGTATCCTTAAAGAAGAAATTGGACTTTTTTTCCCTCGTACTGACTCCTTCCCTATAGCGTCTTCTCTCGAGCTTTCTAATTTGAATCTCACAAAGGAGCTCCATCATCATTGAGGAGGAAGAGGAGCAAGACATTAATGATAAGTGACAGTGAGCTGAGGTAAGCCGGTGAAGAGCACTGATGGAAACAGTCACTGGCCACAGAGCGGGGCTTCCTCTGCAGGAATACAATTCACTTTCTGCATCAAAGTCATACTACGCACTGTCACCGGCTCCAGCTGACCGCTGATAGATTTCTCTTTGTCCCCTCGTAAATAAACACTGGTCTCCAGGGTGAGGGACTGTAGATCAGGGAGCAAATAGCTGAAGGTATGATGCACAGCAGAACAGCGGCCCGGGGAAGAGCATCCCCTTTTTATGACTTATTTTCACATTTTGGGAGCATGAACTCTGTGGCACGAGAACCACACAAAACAAACGTACGAATGAGCATCCAATTAGGGTCTGTGCAAACAATGTTCCCCGTTGGTTTTTATAGTCTGGGGGGGTCACAACGTGCTTCATATCTTTGCCCTCATATTTGCATCCTCGGTGCCACAG
This sequence comes from Anablepsoides cearensis, assembly GCA_032275365.1. NCBI lineage: Eukaryota > Metazoa > Chordata > Actinopteri > Cyprinodontiformes > Rivulidae > Anablepsoides > Anablepsoides cearensis. Next base: position 17,319,605 of record JAUBOC010000089.1, on the reverse strand, counting down.
AGCAACCTGGCTGCAGATTTACAGCAGAGGATCACAGACAATAACATTAAAGACAGAAGTGCACAGTTTTATGACTTCAGCACTTTTGGTTTGAAGTCTTCCAGCACCAGTGAGTTTAAATTATGGTGGGAGACGTCCTTGGGATGTGAACATCTCATTTCACCAGGCTGGACGTAGCCACACACACACACACATACGCCCGTGAACACACAACTCATTTTATTGGGGTACTCCAGGAGAGTGGACTCATTGGAGCATGACATAAGAATTATACATCTGACAGCTGTAAACCTGCAAAATCCCACCCCGCCCCCCCTTCCTTCACACGCTCACTTTTTGTTATGAGGAACAACACTAACATTTCGCTCATTATGCTGAGGGAACATTTGTTATTATTTCAATCTTAGTGGGGATCATTTTCATTCCTTTCCTTTTTCAAAACTCTTGATTCCTTTCAGGAAACAAAAAAAAACAGACCTTTTTTTTGCGTGTTCACTGCTTTGTTTGTCAGTGTGTATTTAATTGCTTTCTTTCGCTTCAGTTAGGCTGCCACAGCAAACAGAAATTACCGTTTTTGTCAATATTGCTATTAGAATCTGACATTTCCTAGGTGAGAGCAAGCATTTTGCATGTATGCACTTATGAAAATCAATGTTCTGTAGTCGTCAAACTACATTGTTAAAGCCTGCCCGTGCTTTCCTTACAGTCTGCAGAGTCTGAGGCAAGAATTCAATAGAACCAAGAAGCTTCTTGAGTATCACTCGTGATATTTAAAGAACGCAAGATACTTGATATTTTCATGCTATTGGCAGTAGATTTTATCAGAGAAATGAGTATTTCCCCTGGAGTAATAGTGAGGAGTGCTGAAAGGTGTAATTTATTCCACAGTCTTGATGAAAATTATCAGGAAAAATCAAGTTTAAAAAGTTATATGATGCTTGAGTTACCAGAATCTGTTTAACTACACAAATATATATTTAGCACAAAAAGTAAATATTTGGTATAATATTTATTTGTGGCAATAAATTGTATGATTATCAGCTGATTGGCAGCACTCAGGGGTACCAGGAAGTTCAAAACAAGTGTTAGTAGCAACAGCAAAACAAGCTGTTTGGCAGAGAAAATTTGGGACACTTTTCATGTGTGCAACCCACAGCTCTACTGCTCATCCCACAAATGCATGTTCCTTACAAATGTGGCACCATTTAAAAGGGAATTTAATAGGCTTTCCAATGACATACAGCATTTTTGCAGCAAAGAAATGATCTACTAAACACAAATGTCCTTATTTATTGTCATAAGCCTTATATATTAACTGCCTCCTTTCATGAGAAAGTTTGCATTCAAAATGATCAGCATGTGTTTAATTTAGTTCATGTTTTGATGATTCTCAGCTACACCCAAACTTAGCTCAATTTCTGTAAGAATGACTGATTTAAAGCCATTTTTGTATTTTCTAATGTTAATTAGTTGTTGTGTCCATCGTGACTCCATCCTGTTATTTAAACCTGACCGGGGAACCTCAGCATCTCCATCCCAGCTGCGCTCCACTTGCACCACAGTGAACCTCCGAGGACACGCCCACACGCCGATTTCCCAGCTCCGCCATTGGCCGTCTGCTGAGATATTCAGCAAGCCGCGCGGCGATTGGCCGGAATCTCCCAGCAGCGATTTCATAAAGCAAAAATTTTTGGGAAGTTGTGTGAAGGGAATAAGTGGTGGGGGGGAAATTCCCTTGAGATAACGGCGGCACTAACAGCACAATTAGCCCGACTCTGTGTGTGTTTCCCCCCACCGCAGCTCTCCTCTCGCTGTCAATCGCTGCAGGATTTGTTTGGACTTTCCGAACCTCTCTCTGCATCTGTGAGTACCTGAGTTTGGCTGTTTGTCTGGCTGGCTGGCTCCTGGAGAAATATAGCGCTCCCTGTGCTGGGCTTTGCTGCGGAGAAAGTTGATTTGTTGTATTTTTTTTTCTCTCTCTCTCTTGTTTGGACTTTTTTTTTCTTACTTTCTCATTTTATTCTCAGCTAATAAATCTCGATAAAGACGCGTGTTTATTGGAAAACTGTTTTATTTATCATCTTTATGGACAGGGATTATCACGGATGATGTGCTGCTCCACATACTTTTAAATTAAAAATGCCCACATGAGCAGAAAGTAAAAATGACTGCAGGATTTAAAGGAATGATTACAGTAGTTTTGTATTTTGTCACTTTTTTATAGTAATTTCTTCTTTTTTCTCTTTAAAACAAAGCTTTTTAAAAATAGTATATTAATTTGGAATTGTGTGTAATGTATATAGAAATATCTGAGTTTAATGCATATTAAACTTTGCAAAAACTTAATTTAAGTGTTCTGATAAAGTTTTGATGACAAGAAAATAATGTTCGAAACTACTCAGATATGTGATGTTGAATTTCTGCTTGATTTTGTGTGTCTTGGCTGTGATAAATGATGGACACATCAAAGCTGAAAATGTAAATTTTGTGCTAAAATGAGTCAAATTCACTTGGTTTTGAGCCTGTTCTGCGTAACTGTTGTCCCTCTCTGAGGTGGATCTCCCTGGCTCTTTGTCGCAGTGTTATCAGGATCAGAGCTGGGGCAGGAACGCTCCAGAAAACACATGCTGATGTTGCACGCTGTGGTAATGGCCTCTTACTGCTCACATAAATAACCAAATCGAAAGCATTTCACAGCTTTAAACATTTTTCTCCCGCCCCGTGCCATTATATGGTCTTTGACTGCTTTTGCAGGAAAGCACGACTTTATGTTTCTCCTGATGATTGTTGTCGACCTTGCAGATGTTGCATCATAAACCCCAACGATCAGCATGAAAGGAGTACTGAACAACTTCATTTGAGTGGGACATCTTCACCGCAGTGGATGGACAAAGTGACTGGATGTCCTTGACTGGATAATGTAATAGTAATGGCTTAATCAAAGCAAAAAGTCCCAGGTGGATTTGGCCGATCACCCTGCCACTTTCTAGGCAGAAAGTAAATGACGTATGTCTCTTTTCTCAACTTTGAGGCAGTTGCTCAACAAAAAATGTATCAAGGGAATGAGGCTCTGTCCCATTTTGGTTACTTACACGCCTAAAACCCAGCCATTTATCTGCCACTTTTTTAGAAGAAAATGCAGTTTATTATTAGTTTTGGCCTCATCCAAGGCTCCTCTATGCTTTCAGCTAACAATTAATTTAATACCAAGTCTGTAAAACTTCTTTTCCTTGGCCAGTTCATTTGTCATCCCATCCTGCTTTATAGGGAAAAAAAAAGCTACTAATTAACCCCCTTTTTGCTAACAGCCGCAGCTTACATTTCTATCAGCTTTTCCAGCGTGTTATCACCCCGTTGCCTTTATGAAACCAGCACCGAACCCAGATGTATTTCTGCAGGTGTCAGCTGAGGTGCTTCGTCTCGCCGCAGCCGTACGCCGAGCTTTGCTCCAAAAAAAAAAAAAAAAAAAAAAAAAAAAGCACAGTAGTTTTATCTTAAATTGAATTGTTTAAGGAGACATTAAGGAGCCATATATCACCTGGACACTCTGAGCTGAAAGAGAGAATATGCAGCAGTCTGGATGCAGAGATGGGAGCGTCTCAATGGCACCACAGATGGAATGGGCTGAGGCTGCGTTCATAAATCCACAGGGAGAGAAAATCAACTTGTCAGCTTGTAAACACCATTTAGGCTGCGAGTGTTGTGTGTGTAAAGTTTTATTCTGGCTTTAAGAAGGTGACCTTTCCCTTTTCCCTCCATTTTTTTTTTTAGATTTTATTTATTTATTTTTCATTTGTCTGAATAGACCTTTTTGGCAGCATCTCAAGTCCATTGTATCAGGTCGTATTGGTTTCCTCTTTGTTCACCAAAAAAAAAAAAGAAAAGCTCTGTTCCATGTATGGATTTTCTGTCCTGTAGTCCCTCAGGCTGCCCACATGTGAGGAGTTGTTCAGGTCTAACCCTGCAGAACGCTGCGGATTCAGTGGTATATCTTCATCTCCAGGTCTGAGTAGAGGCTGAAAACTCTGCCGTTGTGTTACAGTGTGCGCAACTGTTTTTATTTACCCAATCAAAATGATATATGTTTCCAGAGCAGGTAAAAATGCAGGGCTGGGCTTTTATGTTGTTTTTACAAGAAGTGTCACAATGCATGCATTTTATTTGCTTTATTCATTTGAGGAAAACATAAAAAAGAGGGCAGTGATAAAACAGCAGTTTTATATAAGTAGTCTGTTTTGCTCTTCAGGTGAGGATGTTGTTGTGCCTCCTCCTCCTCCTCCTGCCTGCCCACTCCGCGGCTCAGAGATCAGAGCCCGTGTTCTCAGCTATAACCAAGACTGTCCTTCCTCCAGACTATGATAACAACCCCACCCAGCTCAACTACGGCGTGGCCGTCACTGATGTAGATGGAGACGGAGACTTGGAGATATTTGTAGCCAGGTGAGGCCAGTGGAAAAGTGCTGAAAAAATATGTTTTGATTCCTAATTTGTAATCCGTTTTACAATAATGATCTACTCAAAAAAAAAAAAAGAAACACCACTTATGATCTGAAGGACAGAAATATCGTCCACTTTACAACATAACTTTTAGAACAGAGGTTAAAAAGCTGTAAGACAGGAGACATAAGGGTGTCCTGAAGCTCACTCAACTGAAGAAAATGGATGTGATTGAACAGAACGCCATTGATGGGAATGGGTTTGCGATCCTGCCACTATCCAATAAAGCAGCAATGAGATACTCAATGCTTAACGGAATATAGATGAGCCAAAATGAGTGTAATTACTAAATGTCATTTAGCCAAAACATCCTATTCAGCAGGTAACCGGGGCATAAGATCACCCCAGCCTTATAGAGGATGTAATTTAATTTGCCATTAGAAGAATCTGTGCATGAATAGCTTCATATAGTTTATGCTACAGCTACAATGCTGACATTCAATACTTATAGCAAAATAATGATCACTTTAAAGATTTTTTTTTAATCTATGCACAAATGTCATTAAAGTTAATAGATGTCTAGAATCTAAATGTATTAGTTTTTTAGTCTAAAAGCACTTGCTTTACGTTCTCCTGTTGGGATGTAATGTTGCACGATTCATTAAGAGATTGAAAGATTAAACTGTACAAAACAAAAGACAAAACGTGTCTGCTGCTCAAAGAAAATTTATAGGTGTAGCACAGGGGTGCCCAAACTTTTTCTAGCTGAGGGCTGGGGGCCAAATGCAATAATAGAATACATGAAATGCAAACACTTTTTAAAAGTTTTTTTTATTAATTAAGAACATTGATTTTTTTATGATTAAGCTAACAACCATGGTGGTCCATGTTTATTTTTTAAAAATTTTTAGCCTGTGCTATTGGAGAAAGTTTGATGTACGCTCAGACACATGGGACGTTTCATAAATTGATAAAATATGAGTATTTGTGGTTTAATAAAGTGTGCAAATCTACATGTAGGCTTAAATCTAATCAAAATGTCTCTTGTTGTTACTTGTACTTCATGTTTATTATTAATATACTGTAAATCAAAGACAAAGTTAGCAGACTATCTGCACTATAGCCCCCTCTATGTCATTGGGCCAATTTTTGGAATGACTATAAGTGGAGATACAGTCTCTACACAGGATGACAGGAGATTACATCCTAGTTACTGCTGTAAGGGCAACTGCTGGTCAAATCAAATGGCTTGGTGGGACAACTTTGGCCCACAGTCTCCACTTTATGCACCTCAGGTCTAGCATTTTCTTGATGTGATCCATATCGCTTGTCACCTTTCATGACAGAGATTCAATTCCAGGTCATCTTTGAGAAATTACAGATTTAGATTTGTCTTGGTCAAACCTTGAAAAATAATGCCATGCAACATATTGTGTATGTGACTCTCAGCTACTGTCATAGAGTTTTATCCATTTTTATGTTTTGTGGCAATCATCATGAATTACACTGACTCCAAAAGTTATTCAGTTGTAGATGTACATTCAGGAATTACTTCCTGAAATTTTTAATAACCTTTGGCTTCATGAGATATTTTGCTAACACAACAAGCACAGATACAAGAAAATACTTTATCTTCTGCCTTCACGTCTTTGTGGTGTAGGTGATAACAATGACTGCTGAAGTTCAAATATATCAAAAAATAATAGATAAGTGATATAACATCCATCCATCCATCCATCCATCCATCCATCCATCCATCCATCCATCCATCCATCCATCCATCCATCCATCCAT
>JAUBOC010000089.1:17272809-17285350 GCA_032275365.1 Anablepsoides cearensis | reverse complement strand
AATTAAACCCTGTCAACCTTTTCACGGAGTGTTTGACTTTCCTTATCATGCTTTACCTGTCCAGGTTATCACTGTTTACCAGAACAGTAGTCGATGAGTTTACTACTTTCTTTTACAACTTCAGTGATTTTACTACTATTTATTCTACTTCCTATTGTCGTCTTTTTCGCCAATAGAAACAGCCGGTTCTTGATCATGTGACTCCGGTAATGCGAAAAAAGTGTTTCCATTGCAGTTTTGCAAAATACAGCAATTTTGATACGGCTGAAAAACCACCTCATCCAAGCGCAAAAACATTTTGTCGAAAAACAGAGTTTTTTCAAAATTGACGTGTTTCCATTGAGCAAATTTATTTTCAAAATTCTAATTTGTGCATTTTCATGGTCAATGGAAACACAGCTTGTGACCTGGTTTCAGTGAAAGGACTGGCTAACATCAAGCGTAGCTAAATCTCTTCTCTATTTTTTGCATTTACTAATTGAAGATGCAGCTTAAATATATATATATATTACTTCCCTACAAATATCCCCACCAGCCACCACTGAGCATGACTCACTAAAAGAGACTTCAAATATATACAGTACTGTATATTCAGGACTCTTGCAAGAGAAGAATTTCTTTAGGCAAACCTCTGACTTTTAATTAAAGACCACTGCTGTGTTTGACTGCAGCGTGTGCTGTTCAACTTATTCATTATGCATGACAGATTCCCATTCTCTTGTAACTTATTCAAAGGTCACTCCAGCAGTCATCCTTAACAGAGACAAAACAACACACTGAGCGGTGGTTCTATCAGATGCCAGAGGCCTGCGACAGCTGCAGAACCAGCTGCTAACGCACAGCTACGAACCAAACACAAAAGAAAACTTTAGTCTCTGACAGAATTCTGCATTTTGCAAGGAAACATCTGAACAGTGAGGCATGTCTGACCCCATTTGTTTGTGTGTTTTGATGTTTTTTTTATATATTATACAGCTACATAAAAAAACAGTCAGGAAGAAAACTCAAAAATAAAGATGAAGGGAAAATTGTTGACATTTTTTGCGTACATGCGACGTTCTGACATGCTGAGGAACAATCAGTGTCCTTTGAAGGGTTGCAGAGGTTTTCTCTGGTGAAGTTGATAGGACATTCAGCTTTGTGCGGCACACAAGCAGATGCACTGTCAACTTCAACCTGGGTGGGATTTTTTTTTTTCTTATCGTTATCCGCTGCTGCACAATTTGTAAAGTAAAACAAGTAAATAAACAACTTTCCTGTGAAGCTGATAGCATCTGAGCATCTCAATGAAGCAGCTCCAGCTGATAGGGAGATGAAAGGACATTTCTGGTTTCAACACAGCAGTAAACCTTCCTTTTTGTTAGTTTTTGGTCAAGCTCACATTAATTTCTGCGCTGCTTTGAAGAAGTAATGCTTAGAAACTGCAACAAGACAAGGATGTGGGAGACAGAGATCAGAACAGAGAGGTATAGCTGGAACTACACGGACACTGGAGTTTTATCTAAAACACCGGCAGGTACACAGAGGATCACAAAAGGACTAATCAGGAGCTCCGTCTCTGATTGCATTATGCATGTGTGTGTTCTTGTTCCATCTCAGTGAGTAACAAACAGCACGATCTCGGTTGTGCCGAGTGCAACGGAGCTGACGTGCCACGCTGTAACCAAAGGCGCACAGGTGTGGGCTTTTAGAGCAGAATAAAACACAGAGGCACAGAGAGTCTGAGCTTATCTTCATCTTCCTTTATTTATCATCTAAAAACTGTTTGGAGCTGAAAGAATGTGAGGAAAACCCCAACTGCTTCGGCGTGTTTTCTGTAAATAATGACATCTTGTCTCAGCCTGGACTTTAGAGTTGAACTATTTCAGGGAAGACACAGTAGATTACCTTCTCGTAGCGGGTTTCCATGCAGAGGAAGACGATGTAGGCTGTTGCACAAGCCAGACATCCCTCCAGGTACGAATGACCACCAATTTTTTCAGCCTCCACATAATAGGAGTTAAGGGTCTTCACCGTCTCTTCAAGCAAAGTTCTCTCAATCTAAAAATAAATGAACAAAAGTAAGAATATGACTAGAACATCAAGCTGTTCCACCTTGACATCTTACCAAACTAAAATACTGCAGTTTTACCAACCAGTAATCAGAGAAATGTTTGAGTTGCTCAATGTGGACAAACTAAAGGCCAGAGGTGGTAAAAGTATTGACATTTATTCATTGAGTTCATATTTCTACTATTTTTGAAAATAGAATTATCAACTCAAGCATTTTACTCAAGTAAAAGGGTAAAAGTACTGGTTTTAAAACTATGTAAAGTATAAAAGCAAAATAATGCAAGAGTGAAAAAACTTTAAGGATAAAAGCTCAGGCTGCACCACAGGTTTTTACCTCTCCCTCAAAAACCTCCCTAAAAAAACATTTTTCTAAAAACCATAATGACTATAATGTTATAATGTCAGTGTTGAAAATGTGTTATGGGCACATTTTATTTTAATGATCAGTGACATGCTGGAATGAAAAGAAACCAACGTTAAAATGAATTTTTGAATTTTTTTAAATGTTAGGAGTAGAAAATGCAGATAATTGCATGAAAATGTAAGGATTAGAAATAAAAAATGGCTGAAAAATAATTATTCCAATAAATTATGAATAGCAAAAAAATTACTTGAGTAAAGTAACAAAGTATTTGTACTTCGTTATTTCTGCTACACAAATTTGAAGTGATTCTAAAACATTATTTTCTCATGGTCCTAAGTTTTGCTCCATGTGTTGTCTCTCATCAGAGTGTGAATTACTAAAACTAGCCTTTTAAGTGATTTTAATGTCAGTTTATTTATATGGCACATAAAAACAACAAAAGTTCTCCAGTGCTTCACAATTCAACCAAACGAACAAATACAACACAAAAATGTTTAAAAACAATTAAAATACAGAAATACAATATAAAAACATCAGCTCTCAAAGAATCTCAAACTCAGGAGCCAAGGATTAAAGATGGGTCTTAAGCATATAGATGATCTCAGTGGTCTAAATGCAAAAAGGTAAACCATTCTACAGGTTTGGGACAGAAACTGCAAAAACCTGATCACCTTTTAGCTCAGATCTAGGAAGAGAAACCTCATGAGCAAATTGTTCTAACTTTGGTGTGGATGTATGATGGGGAACTTTAAAAGGAAACAGTAAAATCTTAAAATCTTTCCTAAAGCAAACAGGAAGCCAATGGAGCGAAGCCAGAACCGGAGACATGTGTTCATATTTTGTAGTATCTGTTAAAAGATATTTTTTGGATTTTTTTTTTTTTTTTTTTTTTTTTGTGGAAACAATCCTGATTATTTAACCCATAAAAAAGCAGCATAAAGTTTTTATGCTTTGGGCTAAAAGGTATAAACCAAGCTGATAATTAGAAGCAGAGTTGGCAGCAGTCAGTTTGAGGTTTGTGCTCACCCTGTTGTTGAGCTCTGAGGGGAACTTGGTCTGAAATCGGCACACGGTTCCTTCACTGTAGTCTCTTTGGATGAACACCTTCGTTACCAACGAAGCACTGTGCTGCATTTCCTGAAGGTTGTGGAACTAAGGAGACGCAGAAACAGAGTTGGAAACACAAAGGTTCAAAATACATTTGCAGTAACTATAAAACTTTTCCTGCCTTTGGCGAGTTTTAAAGACTTCCACTGCAAAAAGCTTAAAATTACTCCGTTGTAATTACATAAGAATACTAATAAAATTATTAGAAGATTTATGATTTTTTTAATAAAAGATTGTACTTTTGCTAAACAACACAAGTGCAAAGCTGTCTAAAGCATATTTTAGATTTGATTATAATAGCACCTGAGTTCACAGTTGTTAGCACTATAAGTGCATTTTTCCAGCATCAACAAGCCGAGTAGCAGGGATCACACTCCTCACAGCACTTTGGCAGTGAGTTGTGTGTTTTACACCCAAACAGCCTGCGTAAACTTGTCCCCTGCTGATCTAAATTACTTCCATCAAGAGGATGGCAATTAGTGACACATTAGAGGAGAAAAAAGGAGGCGAGGCGGCAAATGATTAAGGGAAAGTTTAAAAAAATGCTATAAAATGTATTTTTTTTTATCCAAGATTGCTCAAAATTTGTGCAGCTTTTCCTCTGTGTTTGAGTTCCAGAGTTGGGCAAGCAGCAGGAATGTTATTATTGGAAGGTAGCACGTCCGTGTGAGCAGACAGAGCACAGAGCCAGTCTTTCATCTCTATATGAAGCCATCACTCGGAGCCAGGAATAGCATCTAAGGTCCTATTTTCATCTGCTATCAGCCACAATCATCTCACTGACGGAGCTTTTAATATCCTTCTCTTTGCTTTCTCTGTTTGTCTAACACAGCTTTTTATTTTTAAAACATCGTGTTAAATCAGTCGTTGGATTAATAGGCACAGTCTTCAGCACATGGCTGAGCATTATTTATCTAAGCTAGAATCAGGGGAATGAGCAACAACCTCTTAATATTAACACAGGCCCTTTGTTTAACACTGAAAGCGAGTCCAAGTTCAAATATGCAATCATATCCATAGAGATGGTTTAAACTCAAACTCATTCACCAACAAGTTACACACATAATTTAACTGTAGCCATTCTGCTCATTGTTTTGTTATTACTGAGGAAAATAGTGCCTTAACTGCATGATCAAATAATTCATACATCTTAATCTCTATGAACACACTCTTAACAACCAGGCAGCTGCTGCATGCAGTGATTTATTAAAGGATTAAATGTGTCTTGTGCTGCTATATTTGCTCTTTTTCTATTTTAAATCTAAAGCTAAACAGTTTCTGTTTACTCACCACTCATGTTTACAGCTCTATAAGCATATCAAGATTCAAAATTAACTTTTTTTCCCATCATTTTAATATAGTACACAGACTGAGATGTTAAAGAATCAAGCAGTTTTTACACTCATCCTTCTTTTTAATTATCCTGGATTTTTGTTAATATTTGTTTTGGCACTGATTACAACTAAGTAAAAACTGAAAGAAAAGCTTCATGACTCCTAAGTACACAAAAGAGGCGATGTCATAATTTGTTGTCAGTTTGTATAAGAATTTTAAACAGTGGACTAAAGTACCACATTTTCTCTTTAAATTATAGCTGTATATACAAAAATATAGCTTCTGGTCAAGAACATTATTCAGCAAAATCCACAGATGGATAAATACATATAGAAGAAATATTCAATAAATCTAGATTATTAATGGTAACATGTATCTTTTTTTATTATTTTATCTGTATTGATTCTCAAGGAAGAACATTTTTCATAACATATAGTCACAACATCATAATGATACCTGTGCATCATAATTTACAACTTCTACTTCCCCGAGATAGAATATAACATTTGGAATGCACACTAAAGTAAAAGAGAGAAAATAAAAAAAGAATAAATAAAGAAAGAAAAGATAACAAAAAATAATAATCACAACATAATATTAAACAGTTGTAAAATGTGTTTACCATACCAGAGAACTATTCATAAAAGGGGGGTGGATCATCCAGGTGGTTTTCTAAAAATATAGTGAAATCTTTAGAGTTTCACACAGTTTTTCCAACTTTACCAACATAAACTAAATTGTTTGGTCTTATGATTGAGAATGGCTGTTATGTTTTGTATTTTATATGTAAAATGTTATGTTCATCCAGTCATCAACCCTTGATGGCCAAAATATTTCATGTAAAGGAGCCAATATTTGAACATGGAAGCACTCTTTATTGTGTAAATGTCTGTTCTGTATCTTGTTTTACAGCAGTGAAATAAAACATGCATAACATACACCAAAATGTGTGGCTCAGTTGGGAATAGCGTGCTATGACTTTTAGTATCAGTTAATCACAAACATGCAAAAGTTTCAAAATCTGTGGGGGAAAAAAAACGAAATCAATGAGATTTTGGTCAAACAATTGAGAAAACTCAGCCTCTTTAGAAGCTCTGTGGCTCAGGAGTACTTGATATGAACATCATTCAAACTTTAAACAGGTCACAAAAGGTTAAAATTTATATGTGTAAAAAGGCATTTTTTTATATATCTTGTGTTTTTTACACAGTTTAAGTTTTATTTTTACTGATCAGAAATCTTCTAGTTTCTCTTTAGTTTTTGCACTCTGGTGACAGCTGCCTCTCTTCAATCCTGCAGTTTGGGTGAACGTGACGTGCTACTTGCTCAAGTCGCTCTGAATTAAGGAACACACAGTGATAACATGAGTGATTTCTGCCAGTGGTACACTCAGACAATTCCAGCATGCAACAGTGAACACACTGTTAGACATTTCATTTTAGTCCCTCTCTTGCACACAGCTCTCGATTTTTATCCCTTATTTCTGGTCTCTTGGGATTGGCAGAATTTCTATTGATAATGTGATTTAACCAAGACTGTAGAAACTTATGAGAAAGCAATGTTTACAAAGCAAGTCCACAGGTTCTGGGTTATTCAGTGAAGACACTGGGTCACTTCGTGCCACATTTTGCTGACTTGACAAAAGATAAATGCCATAAAATGAGTAAAAACATGAACCGAAAGCAGTGCTCATCTTTTTGACCCAATCTCTGATGGTTGCAAACTACAGCAGCCCGATCACATTAAACATGCCGTGGATAATTAATGGGCTGCAAGGTGAAAATCTGTCCTAAACCCACACACACACACACACACACGCACACGAGCGCCGAATATGTTAGGGTGAATGATGTGTTTCCCAGCATGCATGTTTATGTGGGTTCAAATAATTAATGGGAAGTGGAACAGAATCCCAGCAGACCACGAGAGGATGTCAGAGTCACAGCTGATGTCACAAAAAATGAGGGAGAGAGAAAACTAAAACATAAACAGGATTTGAATCACACCCAGCTTCCTGTCTGCTGCATTTCTACCTGCAGTGTTGTTCTGTTTGAGTTACTGCTCTAACTGGATGCATTCTGCTGTATGAAGATCTCTCTCTTACACACACACACACACACATATGTTTGTGCTTCTATACTCACGGGCACATTGCATTGAGTTCCATTTTTTTTTACTGGTCATTTCTATAACCTAACCCTGACCCCTCACCCTAAACCAGGGGTGGGCAATCCTGGTCCTCGAGGGCCGCAGCCCCACATGTTTTATGTTTTTCCCTGCTCCAACACACCTGGTTCAGTCACTGAATTACCTCTTTCAAGTTCTGTAGTATGGAGGACCAAAACTGACATAGAAATAAAAGCAGAAACATATAAATTAACTACTAAATAAATAAATACATTTAAATTGCACCAAATAAATTTAAAAATAACTTTACCTCAAGTTTTAAAATTTAATTTAACACATAATTTAAATTTTACAGTTTTTTTTTATTTTTTATATAGTTTTTCCTTTTTATGTACATGCATTTGTGTCTCTTAAATGCTTAAATTTAGTTATATATATATGTATATATATATATTTCAAAATAAATGCACAGGTAGCCGTTGTTTTAAACTTTGAGCTGTATTGAGGCAGCACAAGCATGCAACACATTCAAATAAAAAGACTAATTGGAAAAAATATAAACATAATTAGGTATAAACATTTAAGAGACACAAATGCATTTACAAGTAAAGGAAAAACAATGAATATATATTTTAAAAACAGTAAAATGTAAATTATGTGTTAAAATATATAGACTAATTTATTGAAACTAACCTGGAAAAATAAATATGAAAGTCAATTAAAATACAAAGCAGGAGATAAAGTTATCTAATTAGGGCATTTTAAGTGTATTTGTTTAGTGGTTCATTTATATATGTGGCACGATGGCTCAGTGGTTAGTACAGATGCCTCACAGCAAGAAGGTCCTGGGTTCGATCCCCGGTTCGGACCTGTGGTCTTTCTGTGCGGAGTTTGCATGTTCTCCTTGTGCTTGCATGGGTTTTCTCTGTTTCCCCCACCCATAAAAAACATGTACAATAGGTTTCCTTCAGGCCCAGGCCTCCCTTGAAAAAGAGATCTTAAATCTCAATGAGACTTGCCTGGTTAAATAACGGTAAAATAAATATAATTCTGACAGTTTAGGTCCTCCATACTGCAGAAGCCTGATAATCATCTATTCATTCAAATCAGGTGTGTTGGAGCATGAAACAAGTAAAACATACAGGGCTGCGGCCCTCAAGGACCAGGATTGCCCACCCCTACCCTAAACCTAACCTCACAGGTACATACCTGATCCTAAACCTATAGCCTAAACTTACCTTAGTCCTAAATCAAAGCACTGACTCACCACTCACTGGAACTTCCACTGATGGGGACTGGGCTTTTGTCCACGTAAGGAACAGTGGGTCCTCATAAGGCTGTGTGTACCAAAAAGATGGTAAAATTTTGTCTGCGTGTAAAAAAACAAAAATATACGATTCCTACACAAGTTTATATTAATATCCTAATAGGACAGTTCATTAAACCCTGATCCCTTACCCTAAACCTAACACCCCAGTACCTGACCCTAACCTCCAACCCAAGAACTGATCTTTGGTCCTCATAAGGACTACTGGTCTTGACAAGGTAGGTGTGTGTGTGCCAGAAACAGTCCTAAAAAGGTAACAAATACAAGTACACACACACACACTGCACACATGCATGAGTGTGTTCTCCCAAACATGCAAAGTAGAAAGTTTGCACTCTGGGGAGATCATCTCTATATAATAAGTAAGGCAGCTCTGTCTTCAGCATCACGTGACATCACCAAGGACACTGGAGGATGTGTGTGTGTGTTTGTGTGTGGGGGTGGGGGTGGGGGGGGGTTGCTGGTCTGAACCCACAAGGCATTACTGAAGCTAAAAATACTTCCACTAATTCAATTTCAAGCCACTAGTTGTGTAAACTGAGTCTGTCTGAACAACAATTGAGCAAATCTACTTTTCAACTCAATGACGAATTAAAGCTGCAGCGAAACTTCATCAGAGAGAATTATCATCAGAAAGTTGTCAACGGGACTTTCCCAAAGCCAAGGGTAAAAGCTCAAAGATGATGATGAAAAGACAAGAGGAGACTGTCCCTGTCCATGGTGCTGACCGCTCCTTCATCGTGCTCTTCATCACCTGCGTCGCCAGTCCCTGCAGGTTCGAGCCGTTCTGGTTGTGGTTCTGCTCTCAGTGCGAATGAAAAAGGAGATCTAAGAAGCAAAACGCGATGCAGTTCACTTTAAAATATAATCTGCTAAATAATCATGGTCATGGATTAAAAACGCCTCACGTTGATTCTCCCGACTTTAAATTCATGAGGATGTCGCAGACTTCAACTAATACCTTCATATAAATAACAAGCCCCACACACACACCGGCGACAGAACGAGCAACACATTCAGTGGATCCTGCAGTATAGTCTGCACCTGCACTTGTTGGGAAAACAGGGAGAAAAGAAGCGGATGAATCTTTCAGGGATGTCTTACCTCCGCTGCCATGCTGCAGTGAGAAGGGTCTGTCCCGGGATGACAAACAAACAAAAAAATAAAAAGACCACCGTGTGTTTCAGGGTTGTTCGGGACACCGCGGATACAGAGGCTGTCTGGGTGATGGACGCACGAGTTTGCGTGCGCGTGTCGGTGCGTGACGGCGGGACTGCGGGATGCGGTTACAGCTGGTCTTCTTCCATCGGAATATTTACTGTAGAAATGTTACATTTAGTGCAAATTCGAGGCGTTTCTTATGGAGTGTTGTTTATAATAATTTACCACAAATCTCCAGTTTTATTATTATTTATGCACTTTTAAAAATCGTCTCTAAAAGGCAAGGGATATATACTGAATTTTCAGAGACCTCAAGAACAAAAAAAACCACATATCTGAACTGACTTTAAGTCAAATTCATGCTGTAAAACTTCCAAAGCAAAACAATAAAACTAAACAAAAAAAGTAACAATATTTGTGTTGATATTATTTATTAGTTGTAAAAATTGCTTGTTGGCACCTTTTGTCACAACAAAGAAACAATCTAATTATTAATTTCCTAACTTTTTGTGCTAAGTTAAAAACATGGTTTTGTAAAAGTAAAAACATATTTATTACTTTTAGCTTCATTACGATTCAGAATACACACTAAAAAAGAAAAAGGAAACAAGTAATGTAAGATATTTTATGTTGGAGAAGACAGGAAGAGATGGGTGGGAGTGTAAAGAGAGGAAGCAGTGATTTTTGTGGAATTCCAGGAGAGTAGCTATTTATAATGAGTCTTGGAGAAATATTATCTTAAAGGTATTTCTTGTGGTTTCAGATACTGGAGCAGGTGATGGAGGATTCCCAGAAAACTAAAGGAAGAAGAGCAGATGGCAGGTGAGAGTGAAGAGAGCAGGACAGACAGGTGGGTTAAAAGCTCTGCTTATTTCTTTCCTTTTTGATGGAGTTACCTGAGCTGTCCCTTAGTCAATAAAAAAATTAAAAAGCCATTACAAATAAAATCATTAAGAACGCTACAGTTCAATTTTCTGATATTTTCATTGGCTCGCTTGTTTCTCAAACAACTGGACCTTGGCACTGCAGTGTGCCGCTATCCTTTAAAAGCAGGATGTTTCTTGTGCAAAGTGGTCATGCTCCAGTAACTCATCCTGTTACCCACAAGTCTAATGCACCATTAAAAAATTATTGTATTAAACATTTATTCAAGTCCACTTTGAAGCTCTATAAAGGCACTTTTGAGAATAACCGTTTTCTGTCCATTCCCACTTTTTTTTTCAGACCAATGAAACCAAAATGCTTTTGATAAAATGAAAATAATTTCAAGCGAGCATTGTATCTGCTTTTTGGGGAAAAAAAAAAAACTTCTAATGTTTTCTTGTGTTGTGTATGTCATGTCAGAATGTGCTGATATATTTTTCTTTCTTTGCAAATATACTTCTGATGATCCCTCTATCCAATTGTTGTGAAATCTAATAGAATCCTCTGTTTGCTCTAGATTGCTTGAAAAGATGCAGATCTAATCACAAATGAGCACAGATTCCTTTGGGACGTGTGTATTTATATCCACATGAGCTTATTTTTGTATACAATGTCTGAGATGAGGCTCCGTTGTGTTTCTTCAGTCCCATGCCAGTTCTGTACTTCCCCTCCTTTGCAGACTGAAGACTTCAGGGAAAAAAAAACAAAAAGAAAACATGAAGATGCTGACACTGATAATGTTGGCACACTATGGATATACACACTGTTTGCACAATAAAGGGAAGCTTGGTGAGTTGTCGTTAAAATAAAATCAGTGGACAGTCGTTCAGCCATCTTACTTTCTTCAAAATCTTTGCAACAACATTACAACACAGAGACATATCTGGTTTTCATATGACTCGTGTTTTCCGTGTATAGTTAAATAATGACCTCACACTGTTTGTGCTTTCATTTCTGTGACATCTTGTCACGTTGTTTGTTTTCTGCAGGATTGACGTGTCTAAAACCCCGACAGGAGAGAAACCCTCTCTGTCTGCTGAGGCACGCGTGGCTTCTCACTGAGCAAGAAGAGATCTCATGCATATGTATCTCTTTTGTTGCCTCCATGATGCAAATACCTTTTTTATAATGCATAAACTTCTTCATCCATTTTGTATACAACATCGTGACCAAAAAGCAGCTGTGTTGAATGATTTGTAATTGCTCGTGTGTCTACTTTTGTTTACAGGACTGTCAGAAACGTGAACTCTGTTACATCCTGACTGAGATATAGGAAAAACCCTAAAGTCTCAGTTTGGGAGCTGATTTCCAGCGATTGTAAGCAAGCTGGAGAAAATTGCAGGGTTGCTTCATTCAAACGTCCATCATGGCCATACATGTGCATTCCTTTTCATATTGAAAGCACTATTGAAAGCAAATGCCTTCATATTACATCTCATCCTCGGTCTTTCAGTTTGTGTAAATCTGCACTTCAGCAGAAAAATAATAGCTTTGCCGCAGCCTTAAATTATCATAATGACCCATGGCACTGCACACACACACACACACACACACACACACACACACACACACACACACACACACACACACACACACACACACACACGCACACACACGCACATATATATATACACACAGTGCCTTTTACACATTTCATGAAATATTTATTTCAGTAAAACATTCTTGGTTTGAGCTGAACTCCAGAACTGACAGTTTCTATTTAGAGCTCATGCTATGAAAGGCTGAAAAAGTTGATATTGACAAAAGAAAAGAAAAAAAAATCCCCGTTTTTTTTCTCATGTCCTTAAACTCATAGTGCTGAGGTAGCATTAAACACTTGGACAAGTTTCTTGGTTAATGTGGTTTCAAATGATCAGGTTAATCATATCATCACCTGTGCTGCTGAGAAGTGTCAGCCTCAGCAGTCTTAATGTCTCATAAAACATGATATGAATCTGGACAAAGAGAATAAGTATTTTATGGTAAGATTTATGACTTTTTTCCTAAGTGTGTGAGTGTGGGTGTGTGCATGACTGAGCCATCCTGGAATGCTGACCTGTCTTCTTTGCAAAATCACATTAGAGCTGAAAACTTTGGGAGCAGATTGGATTTCCAGGGAGGTCTGTGTTCCTAAAACACTCACT
>JAUBOC010000089.1:17227830-17239228 GCA_032275365.1 Anablepsoides cearensis | reverse complement strand
CACACACACACACACACACACACACACACACACACACACACACACACACACACACACACACACACACAGACTGAATTTTGAAATCAAAAAGATTTGGCATCTTTGTTCTAGAAGATGGATCAACTGTGACACTCCACAATGTTTCCTGTCTTCGGCTCAAATTTCCTAGAATGTGGAGACTTTTGAAGAGCGCTTGAAGCGTGAATGCCAGCAGAGCAGTGATCTGTTTCCAAGAGATGGTAGAGATAATGCACAGGCTTGGGTCTGCAGGGGGACAAAAAAAAAACAGGAGGGGACAGGCCTAATGGGTTAACATGTGTGGCTGGACAGGACTGCCTCCTCCATTGAAAAAATATATAGATTCTGTGTGATCAAAAATGAGATTGAAATTCAAAAGTCACGAAGGAAGAAAAATGTTTTGCTGGAAATGTTTGATTCCACATTTAGAGGTTGGTCTGCACTCGTGTAACAAATAATGTAGCTTAAAGGAAAATGATGAGTTTATATGTTAGAAGCCAATGGAAAAGAAAACTCAATAAAAGGTAAAAGCTGTGAGGTAGGAAGAAACTTGGCTCAGTCCCAAAGACACCCATCAGCACTTCCTGAAAGGTCACCTATGTATTTAATGAGGGCCCGATGACTGACCCGCAGCACACTCAAAACAAACACATCCATACTCTGAAAGGAACCACAAGCTCACGCTAACTCACTTTTACCCACTCAAACTTAATTTTAAACATCTGCTCTATCAAAGATTCAGCCTTGACTGCTTGGATAAAAAGAATGATTTGAGGGTGGGGGGGGGAAGGACCCTGCCACTCAAACACACACGCACAAAGCCTGGAATAAAGGCCACATTGTGACTGATTTTATTGCAGTGCGCTGATAAGCAGCACCTTGTTCACAGCTGAATTGAGGCCGTCTGTCACCTGCTTGTGCAACCACCTCTCACACCGTCGCTGTTGTCCTGCACGTTCCAAACGTTTTGTTTGTCTCCCCTTTCTTCATGCACTTATTCTTTCCTTCTTGGGCTTTTTCTTAGTTTCATTAAGAAAAAAAACATATTGGGATTAGGACTAGTGGTTTCAGAGTTTAAAGAAAAACAAGAACATGTTTGTATTATACAGTTATTTTCAAAAATAAGCTAATAAACTTAAATTTACAGGTTGTAAATCAGATTCTCACTCTACAGTTCACTGAAAACAGTGATTTAATCAAATTTGTGAAGTTGTTGGAAATGAAAATGCAAATATCCAATGATTCAATATTTCATCTACACTTATAGAGAAAACGGCTGTGAATCTTGACATCAAACAATAACAGCAGGACATTTATTGGTGAAGTTTTGTAATATGTATTGTTATAAAATAATTAATTCAGAAAAATAATGTCCAAGTAAAATATCCTTCTTTGACAGAATAAACAGTACCTTGCAGGTCAAAGTTGTGAACAAATATAATCCTATTTGTTGGCATTCAAAGCATGTGTTGAGGATGATGCTGAGCTACCACCACACCAAAAATTAGATCCTAATCTGTAAAAGTGAATTAGAGTCAGTTTTGTGCCAGTCATGTCTATTTGGATTAACTCCAAAAGTTAATCAGTTGTAGATGTTCCAATATTTACATTCTGAGGGGTTCCATTCACATCCATCCAGCGGTTCATGAGATCATTTGCGGAGCAGACGCATGAACACACGCAGACAGACGTTTATACGGCCGAGTTTCCAAAGCATCATGTGGTAAAAAGCCAATTCTCTGCTGACGACGTTTATTTTACATGAACACGTCACAAATAATGAATTAATCATCAAATGTAATTTAAATGAAACATCAATGCCAAACTTACAGCCTCATGCTAATAAGTATGAGTACCCGCATTCATATGCACATTAATCAGACTCGACCAACCCGCCTCAGCAGAAAGAGGCCATTATATAACACTGTGGAGAGTCAAAAAAAACTAAAAATTCTATTAGTTCCAGCATGCCTTTCCATGCCCACCCCACAAAGCACCATTAAAACAGCATTAGACATTAAGCCAACATCCTTCTGGTCTGAGCCCCTGGACCACCTGTCTAGAGGAAGGGAGGACACGGAGTTATGCTTTCATTTAGCAGAGAAGAGAAACAGAGGAGGGAAACGACAACACATGGGCTGAAGCACCGCTCTGGGTCTGAGCCTTGGCCCGCTCTCCTCGGTGAAAAACAACAGACGACGTTGCATGTAGCTATGTGCGTGACCCTTTCAGCATGTGTTTGTATGTATGTTTACATGTAGGCTCTCAAGCCAGCCAGGGAACCATTAACTCTACATGTGGTACACACACATTCTGCAAAACAAACAAACAAAAGGTTTCCACAAAACCTCTCGTACTTGTCGTACTTACTGAAACTAAAATTAAAAAAAAGTTTCAGCTGGCTGAATGTTTTAATGAAATGAATGATAAAGCAGGACTGTCTAAAGCAAAAGGATCTGCCAAAAATAATCTGAATGACTCCATCCAAAATATGGAACCTCACTTTTCTTTGCACCTTTTAACAGCCTCCTAAATCTAAATTATTAATCATAAAACATTCTGACAACCTTATGTATGCTCACTTAGCCAAAAACCCATCTTACCTTGGCCTAATTCTGTTCCGATTTGGGTTCAGAAAGTACAATCCATTTCTGCACTGTCTTGTCTCATTTTTTATCTGTAGTTCTTGTTTCTTTAGTTTTGTCTCTGATTTTCCCCAGGCTTGACTGGTTTACAATCACTTGTAGTTAATCAGGTGGAAATCCCTTTCCTATTGACAGATACTCAGTGTTTTCTCATGGTATGCTACAGGGTAAAGAAAAAAAAAAGTATTGTTCTTTAGTCAATCTGCCCTGCTCCACTGCTCACTGGAAGAAACCTAAAAACAGCCTCATCAACCCTACAGTATGTTAGATCTTCACCTGTGTCAATTGAATTAAACTGCATATTTTGTCTTGCAGAAATAACCACACCACATTTTTCTACTGAAAGCAATAAACCTGTTTGTTACAGTTGACATCCTTTTCAAGAGTCTTGTTTGAAACATAATAATAATAAAAAAATACATTTACAATAAGCATTTCGACAACATCATCCTGGACCTGGAAGGAGATCTTTTCTATTTATCACAGATCATTTTTCACATTTTATTAAAAAATAAAAATAAAAAAAGCATTGCACCAACTTTGCTTTCTATACTTTTAAAATAAAATCATCGTTTAAGTTACGTGGATTACAAGTCATAAAACATACAACATAAAAAATTCCTTTTGCACAGCAGTCATCAGACCACTCACTGTGAAACATTTTACTTTTTGACAAATACAGGTTTGCTGCAATTCCCCCATCTTCACTGAGATGATGCACTCCTGTAAATTGGTAAGGCTTTTGTAAAGCATTAGGACATTTTTACAATATTTCATCTGAAAGTCACACATATTTTTAAATAAAGCATGTTTTGTTCACACGTTTTGAGTTTTTTTCCTATACCTTTAGTTTTTTGTTTATTTTTTTCTTGAAATATATTCAAGTTATTCTCAGTAGTCAAGACAGAATTTTCTAAAAAATAAAAAACTTGACAGCTTTTGAGTTACACTAGCCTAAATGAGTATTCAGACAGTTAGTTATTACATTCTGGTGCATCCTGTCAATCCTTCTTGTGTTATTTAAAAAAAAAACTGTGCATCTGTGCTTAAATATTGTATTCAGAAAAAATTATAATAATTAGAAACTCTTTAGGCAGTGAACTCTGTATGTAACAGTGAAAACAAAATCATGGGATAAGAAAACCTTTTCAGCAACCTGCAAGATATTGCTGTGTTGAGATGTATTTTTTTTGCTAAATGTAAACAATGCAAAATTATATTTTATTAAACTGCCTTATCAAGTTTAATACCTGTAAAAAAAATGTCTACACGCAGATGATGCGGTGCAAAAAAAACCAAGCTAAAAAGAACAAACAAATGATCAGACTGGAGAAAAGAGTGTAAAACACAGGAGGCTCAAGGAAAGAATGAGTCAGAGGCAAATAAGAAAACAACCAAGTCACTCTCAGGGGCCATCAGTGCTCGGAAACAATCACAATCACCTCAGTGTCTCCTCTGCAGTGGAAAATGAATAAACTAATAGGTGGAGTAGAGGGTGTGCAGTGGACACAGCATCCTGAAGCCATCTGTGAAGGCTATTAGAGCGTCCCAAACCTGCTGTTTCCCTACAGAACCAACAAGTCAGTCTGATGATTTACAGCCATGTGGAAACCAGAAAGGTGTGCACACAAGTGCACGCCTCAGACCAAAAAACCCTCAGAGACAAAAACTAGACTAAAGAGGGTTCACTCTTAGGTGCAGCAAAACAAACGTTCACGTGTTGTAAAACAGAACAGTGTCTGGATTAAAAGGGCCACAATGAGGCAAATACTGGCACAAATATATACAAAGAGGCATATGTTCATACTTGTTCTATACGCGCGTGTATGCACAAACACTTGGCTTTCGAGGAGATTTACACCCGTTTGGAAAGACAAGCATCAGCCAATAAATAATTCCATTTTCCTGGAGACCCATTGACCTCCCCCCTCTCCCTTATTTTCACAAACACAACAGCAGAGGTCAAGGGCAGGCAGGGATGAGTGGAAGGTCGAAGGGAGGTGAAAGTGTGTGTGTGTGAGAGTGTGTGTGTGTGTGGGGGGTTGCATGCAGGCTTATAAAGCTGCGCGCAGAGTCAAAGCCTGCTGCCTCAGCAAGACGTTTGCCTCCACGTTTAGTAGCGGGGGTCGCGAACTCTGACCTCTCAGACCCTGAGAGATGGGGCGATGTAGTCAGGTGGGACTGTGGCCTCTAATTGACGTAATCTCCCATCTCCAGCTTGTCAATCTCTTTTCAAATAGACCATAATAAGTTTGTCTTGGAGAGGGAGAGTGTGGGTGGCATTCTGCTATTGTTGAATGCAAATGGTCCCGGCGCCGTTGTTAGCTCTGCCATCGAGTGCTCTCCAACTCCTCTTTCTGTCCTAAAGAACTGAGCACAAGGGGCTTGGAACAATGACAGATTTGTTTTTCTTAAAGAGGGGCTTGGGACAGGCCCTGGGATGGACTTGCAACCTGTCGAAGGAGTACCCCACCTTTCTCACAGTGACTACTCGAGATGGGCATCAGCTGCTCCTGACCCGGAAAAGTGAAACTAGTAAAAAGAATGGATAGATGGATGTATCGCTAAAGTGTTTTTTACTAAAATCATGTGACTGTTTTGTGAAAGACACATGTTTTAAAAAGATACAAATGCATCCATAAAGAGAAACAGCTGATAAGGCACACGTGCAATGTCTAAGTTTGTATTGTTCCACAATGCTTTGGTCATACAGCATATTATGTTGCAAAAGAGCATGACCTCTGTTTCCAAAAAGTACTTGAGGAATTGCTTTCGTGTGAAGTATAGAAACAACCTCACATGTAGAACAAGAAGGCTTTTACAGTAAAATGTACTTTGAGTGCATTCACATGTTTCACGTTTAGATTAAACAAAACAAAGTGATCCAAACCTGCCGCCTCCATTACATCATCAAAGATGATGTTATGAAGTCTTTCTTTTTTGTATACTGTTTAAAATTTGCAAACACACAGATTTCTGCACATTGTGATAAGATTGGACTGTATTATTGCCTATCAAGATAAAGAAAAGCTCACTACGTCATCAGATGTCCTTTTGTAAGCTGTCTGCCACAACAGCTTTTGAAAAACACAAAAAAATCCATTTTTCCTTGTATGAGATGAGATTTGTTTCTGTTCAGTTTCATTTACTTGACAGATCCAAGTGAACAGGAACAAGATTATTTATGACAGAAACAATGAAACAGTTACAAAAAAAAGTTTCCACAGAAACCTTTCAGACTTTGTGTAATAATCCAGAGACTGTGTGTCATGGGTGTTTTGTGTAAGAGATTGGAACAATTTAAATGGATTTCTTAGTGAGAAAAACAGCTTTGCACCCAGATGGACCACCAAGCCTATTTGTGTTTTTCTGAAGGACTTAAGAGGTGACATTGGTCAAATGGATCATGAGATCAACAAGATCAAACAGCCATTTAAAAAATGCCGTACATTATGTGCAATAATCCTGCCACTTACGTAAAATACATGCAGCTTCTGATTTCCCTTTGTAGTGTTTATGTTTAAAAAGTTATCAAAATAAGCAGCATTAGAAGCATTAGCAATGGTTGGCAGTGCCGCTGCCATTGGCCTTTGTCGCAGGATGATGACATCATAACTAACACTAAATGCTGCTTACTCATCTAATGCTGCTGAAAATAGTATTTAAAATCTAAATATGTTCACCTGTGGTCCAGCAGTTTGAAATGCAGCTCAGAAATCAGCCATAATTGCAAGTTTGATGTCTTGTAGGGAAGTTTTACCTGCGTTCAAGCGTTAGCAGTTGCTATTTGCAGGGTGACGACATCTTAGCATGAGCCGAGCCCCAACAACAAAGGCTCTGTTCCATTCCAAAAATATTTACTGTGAATGTCAACATTTAACATAGTACATTTAGATTTACACATATAGGGTTTGATATATATTTTTTTAACATTTAAATTTGACATTTATTAAAAATTGGCAAAATGTAAGAGCAGTGCGATAAGTAGGATAATAACATTTCAGAGGAAAATCTTTAATACTCAAAAAGTAAGATAAATATCGAAAATGTGCTAGTGACATTTTATATTTTATTTTAGACTTGGTGTCTCATTTCAAAATGTCCAAAGTCAGATTCATTTTACTGAGTTTGCTTTTTAAATCTAAACCCTGTCACAGACTTTCATACACATGCAGCTCAGTTCAATCCCTTTTTGAAAGAAGCAGACAAGCCATCTGAAAAGGTGCTCATGTTGTAAAAATCAATTAAACAGCGTATAAATGCTTGACAAATATTTGCATTTTTACTGCCGCGTGTTCCTAAAAGGGGAGCATTCAAACAAAGTGGTGAGTGTAGTCAGCCTAAGTGAGTGATGGACCTCTTGGTGGTTTTGACCTTCACCCATCTGAAAGAGCCTCCCTGCTCCTTCATCTCACTATACGCAGCTACTATCTCTGTCTGTCAGCACCATCTTATAAAGAAAGAAGGAGCCATCAGAGTCTGACAGCACTCACAAGCGTGCGCTCATTTACAGACGCAGACAGTAACAGCTTACAGATAAGGGCCGTTAATTCCACAGTTACAGAGAAAGTAGTTTAGTTACAGATGGATGTCTTTATTTTTCTCTGTACCACACTGGCTGATGCACTGTGGCTTGGAGGAACACATAGATGCTTGGGTTATGAATGTTTGCTTGAAGTAAAAAGAGATGGTTCTGATTTGTTTTTAGTGTACAATAAAATCTGTCAGCCCTGTTTTGTCTCCAATTGTTCCTTAGATTTATTTCCTGGAAGGATGTCCAACCAGTCTTTTAAATTCATTAACAAGCTCTTTTCAACCGCTTTACATTCATCACTCGGACAACAATAGGCACTGACCAGCGGGTCTTTGTTGACTCACCAAACCCAAGCCTTGGATGAACGGTTCTTGTCATCAAAGTTAGCAAGAAGACAAAGGCTTTTCCTAACACAGCTGCAGGTTTTGAGTCAGGCTAACACACATCACCCAAATATGCATCTGACCTATATTTTTTCTTAAATAAATCATGAAAATCTTTTATCAGGTTTTGTTTTCTCAGCATTCAGTCAACGCAAGAAGTTTAAAAACATTTAACTTCTAAGCTGATTATGCATCCATTATGCAGATTAAAAATTATGAAAAGGCCGTTTGTTGTCAAAGCATTATTACTCTGAGTGGGAAAAAAAGCAAATATGTGACTCATATAAGTGTTGACAGAAAACAGCTGCTGTTATTCTGGAGTTTTAGATCTGAGGCTCTGGCTTGTTTGCAGAATATTTGCTGGCTTTAGCTACAAGTTGGAGTTTTGGATGACGGATTTCTGAGTCAAGCTCCTCGTTAGTATAGCGGGGAGCATCCCCACCTGTCAGGTGGCAGATCAGGGTTGGATTTTCCTGTCCAGGGTGTAGCTCGCCTCTCGCACAGTGACTGCTGGATGCTGGCAACAAGCTCCCTATGACCCAGAGAGAAGTGGGTAAAGAAAAAAGGATGGAAGATCTCTGAACCATGTCACTTTGCTCTCATCTTGCTCTCTAGGAAGTTGCAGAACAATCCAAAGCAGTGATACATGTGTATGTTGACAGGACTTCTGTCTCGTGGGAGTTGTGTGTGTCCTCAGGTCACAGATGAATGTAATCAGAGAACTGTTGACTAAAATCCAGCCTTGACACACCTTTAGGTTCTCTTTCTCTCATTAGCACTTGCAGGTCTGCTGATCAAGAGGGACACATGTTGTGACAGGCCGGAGCAACACCATCATTACTGCAGACTATTACTTGTGAAAAAGACAGTAGGCTTTTTATAATTCCAAAATCAGAAAAGAGATTGATCCAGTACATATTAAAGCAAACTGACTTTAGTATGAAGTCTGGTTCAGACCTTTTACTGAACCAGTCTTTTTTCACAAAGAGTCAACAGAACAGATGAGCAAAATGTTAACCAAGATAGATGTCAGTGAAACCATGTGCATTTTATTTTTCTAGAACTAAAAATACTTGCATAAAACTTCAGAGAAAGATTTATTGCACTTGCGTCTCTACTAATAATCTGAGAAACAACGTGTCAGTAAAGGAGCCAGTAGTGATAAAAACTGTTTAGAGAACTGACAAATACACAGTGAGTCATGTCTTTGTCAAAGTAGCAGGGAACAAGAATGTGTGTATTCAAGTAGAAAGTGAGGCAGAACGCTTCCTATAATTCATCCTGTCACTTCAGTAAATGATGGCGTAATTGGCAAACCCCTCGACGAGTCAGTCGGAGACTTATGGCTGCCTAAAGTCAATGATAAATAGCAATCAATTAGGGTGTGTGTGAGGTTTCAAGATAAAGGTTCTTCTCAAGGTGAAAGACTGAAGGCAAACATGAAACAGGTGTCATAAAGCTTCAAAGAATGGTGTCATTTCTAATAAATAATTGCCTATAGCACGCAAAGCTTCTCATTACCTAAGATTTCTTGTTTAAGTTTTGTCAAGGATGGCCGCATATTGAGGGATTAAGCTGTAACCTTGAAGAACAGTCTGCGGTGTGTCACCTGTGTGTCTGTGTGTGTGTGTGTGAGAAAGAGAATAACAACAGGGCCTCTCAAAGCGCTAATGACAGCTGATGACAGGCTGAGGAGAACAGCTCTTTGAGGCAAAAGAAGAGGTCAGAGTATAGCAGGGTGGACCACTACACACAAAAGATAACGCTAATGGTTCAACATTTAACACTTGCTAGGCCAAATCTGTGAAAATAAAAGTTCCAGATGTAGAAAAATACTTCTGATCTTCTTTTTTTTTATTATCAACAGTTTTGGTTACATCACAGAGGATCATTGAACTTGTGTTAATGTATATAATACATACAGAAAGCCAGATTTAATCAACTTTAAACAAAAATGTGATTGCTTATATTTATTTGACAGTGCTTAGAGACCATTTGAACCCTATTAGCTCATTAGATTGAATAAAAGCAAACTGTTAAACACTTTCCATTCCAAAAGAGGTGTAGGTGATGAGTATTCTGGCAAGATAACTAACTAGAGTAAACTGCAAAGACCCACACAAGCTCTCAGGCAAAAAGGTACTAAAAGAATAGCAAAGCATATCTCTGTGTAATATGTGCTAAAATTGAACTTTCCGTAATGATTATAAATAAGAAAAAGCAGGGAAAGTATTAAAAAGTTACTTTAAAACTGTAAGATGAGTGACTTTGTTGTACTGAATATTTAAAGCTATTTAAAGGCTGCATTTAAACATTAAAATCTACACTAAACTGGATAAACCTCATATGTCACTAATGTAATATAACTTTGAACAACTTTGAATTTAACTGGCAAACCTCAATCATGAACTTATCGCTGTTGTTTGACATCAAATTATTTTTAATGTATTCAAATGATTTATTTTGATATTTTAGTGTTTTTGGTGAAAACAAAACAAGGAGCCAAATTTGGATTTGTGAAATCTTTAACAGCAATGTTCTCTAAGGTCAGTTTAACATCTCCACTCTCTAATCTTAATAATACATAAACTCTCATAAAGGAATGCTGCTTTAGGCTTCCAGAAATGCAAACACTTCAAGGGCAAGATGTTTGAGTTTAAACTGTTCTGAGGGCTCAGGACACTTCCATCAATGTAATAAAACATAATATTTGTTCTGCTGTTTTCCTAGTGCAAGAATATAGTGCTTTAGCTTGTAAAAATACTTTTTATAAGGTCAAGATTAGTTGGATCTCCACTGCAATGGAAGTGTTCTGCATGGGAAGCAGAAACAAGGTTGTAAGAGATGGTGGCCGGCTTGATCAACAAATAACTTCAAAAGCAAGCGGACTCCTACTGTATAGCCTCAAGCAGTCTCCTCAACAATCTGAAGGCAGAGCTGAGGTAGTGCTATACTTTCACTAGATACCATCATACATCAAACAAACTCTGGAAATCCTACCCTGCTCTTTGGCCGTGGCAGAAAGTGATCTGGCTTTAGCCCACACAAGCTTCTTCACATGAGAAACATGTATATGGAATGCTTCAACACAAACAGTTTGGTGCGTGGACGCTGAACCTGCTTGTTGCTTTTTGGACTCATATTACATGGATTTACCACAAAGGAAGATTGGGCCGTTGATCCTCTTTACATTCAAGGGTCAAACGTGCACCAGGTGCTGGACTGTCCACACAAATGAGAAGCAGCCAACACTCTTTTTACTTAAAACATATTGAAGATGATGGTGAGCATCAATTGCTTAATTACACCTGATAAAGTCACAGCGACCACTGCGGTGTGTGAGGCACCTGATTGGATAAAACTAACTGTAGCTTCTTGAAAGTCATTACCAAGTGAAATACAGACTGTTACTCTCTGCACAGAGAACACTGTGTACAGTAGGTGAAAGCACATAAATGATCAGTAGTGTATACAGACAGCAGACACGTTCTGCATGTATTACAGAGGACGAGACACCAGGGAGCCCAGACGCCACACACAGTCGTCATAATTCAGACTGAGACCAGAAGAAGCCTCTGTGGTAAAAGGCTCTAATTGCTGCCTTACTGTTCTGCACAACAAATGTTATAAACACAATGAAAGCAAAAAGGAAAAAGTTGAATGAAAGACACTACGTTCTAAGCTGATGATAAATATTGGATTAGAATACCAATTAAGTTTTTTTTGTCATCATTAAAATTTATATATATATATATATATATATATATATACAGTGGGGAGAACAAGTATTTGATACACTGTTGATTTTTCAGGTTTTC
>JAUBOC010000089.1:17112860-17126530 GCA_032275365.1 Anablepsoides cearensis | reverse complement strand
CAAAACACTATATTTGCCTATTTCTCCATATTCTACTTTTGGACTTAATCCTCGTTTTGATGTGATGGGTCACATATTTACATTTCAGAACTGAAATTAGTATTTAATAAATTTATTAATTTCTAAACTTTAAAAAATCATTTTTAGAACCAATATCTCAGAGGTGTATAGTAACAAAAAGCATTTACTTTGATACAGTACTTATATAATTTTTCCTGAAGATAAGTAATTTTTTAATCATAACTTTTACTTTTATTTTGGTACATTCAAAACCAAAAAAGAAAAAAAAACTTATTTACTTTAAATTTTAACATCTTGTTACACATTACAAATTTAAATGTGACTGGAACTCATCACAAAAGGAGTTGTAAAAGTACTTTTTTGAGCAGTTTTATGACTTTTACTTAAGTACTTTTCTTATCAGTGGAATTCTTTTTTAACAAAGTAGTTTTTTGTTAGGGTATTTTAACTTTTACTTTGTTTTCAAACCGTACTACAATGGTTTAATCAACCCATTGACCACAGTTTCTTAAATATGACCTTGTACTTTATTTTTTTATAGAATGGATTATTTAGCGGTTCCCTTTTTATGTCATAGATGGGTTTCATCATTTTTAAGAGCCTGTAGGTCACAACCAGCCATCAGATTTTCCCATTAGGCTTGCAGAAGGTCAATGGAAAGTCAAAAATCCTACACAAAATTCAATATATTTGCTTTTACTTTGAAGCCACCTTTTGAAATGCTTTTATATTGAAGAAAAGCACTGTGGTGTTTGCCATAGACTGTGGATTATAAAACTGGACCTCATGCAGAATCCAGAAAGTTGAAGCCAGAAGGGTACATAAGTGATAAAAAAAAATACTCTAATTAGGTAACTTCTGTTTTGCTTGTTGGTTTCATAATGAGTCATGATCTCTACTTTGTCGCACAGCAAACAGAAACAAAACAGCCATGGGAAACATAAACCCAAGGGAAGAGAAAGATAACATGATTTAGGATTTAACAACTATTCCGGTTACTCTAAGCACAATAAAACCTTTTGCAATTAAAACCCCGTAAGACATTTTTAAACCCGGAGAAAGACCAAAATTTCTAATTTCCTTATGCTGTTTGTACTGTGTGTACAACCAACGCACACAAACTCATTAAAACTAACTTGTTCGTTCTCACAGGACAAAGTAAGAATTGTGTGCAGACCTGAGGCCTCTCATTAATAATGTTCATGTTTTACAGAAACCAAAAAGAACAGAAATGTTAAATAAGATACTTAGAATAAAGTACTAATATTGTCATTTTCTGTTTTTTACCTAAAAATTAAGAATTTCTTGAAGCTTAGTCTTACATTTAAATCCCACAGGTTGTTTGCAGGCACAAAAAAAAAAAAAATCCAAATCCAACTATTCAGACATTTAGAAACTTAAGTTTAAGTTGGCTTAACGTGTTTGCATGTTCAGTTTTGAATTCTCTCTGTTCTTCTTTGTGTTTGTTTGCAGATAACAGCATCAGTCATGTCTGCACTCAGAGATTTGATCAGCAGAAATTGTTTTTATTTTAATAATCAAAAACAATTTCAGAGGCTTCCAAAAGACTCACATCTTGGCTGCTGCAGGCCTTCACGGAGCACTGATGTTTGTTTACTGAACTCACTTCAGAGTGCAAGAGATTCAACCCATAAAACTCTGACAGACGCACACTCTCTCACACACACACACACACACACACACACACACACACACACACACACACATACACACACACACACACACACACACACACACACAAACACGCACACACACATTATCTTCACATAAACACAAGCTCATCTCCCTGACCTATATATGAGTAATTTGCCAGAGCTTCAACTCTCCCACTTAAGATTCCAAACAGAGTCTGCCTCTTTTCTGTCTCCTGGAGCAACGATGTTTGTGTTTGTAAAACGCTTTTCTGGTTCTGTCATCAAAAGATTTAATCAGAAATACACAAGAGTAAAGAACGGTCTTCATCTTTCACTGTCATCAGTGGCGTGGCGCCGGGAGAAAAGCCGGCATTCATCGGGGATGTTTGTACACCATATGTTGTACATTTTAGCATCATTTTTCTGTTTTTCTTTCTTTTTTTTTTCAGTTTTGCACTGATAAAAGTTGAACATTTTCACTATTGTGCCAGCGCATTTACGCTTCAAGCTTCTTCATTATGTTTAGATTTAAAAAAAAACTCCACAACTAATAAAAAACTTTTGCTGTGGTCTATACCTGATTCATTTTTGGGATCAGCCTATTTTACTTTATTTGACATTAGAAGACTCAAAAGCGGACGTCGCTCAGCTTATTTTACAGAAATTGTGATATAAGTAGCTGAGAGTCATTCACATGATACATTCTGAGGGTTAATAGGTTGTGGGATCTCTTGTAATAATATGAAATTGTGTGCAACATTATTTTTGTGGTTTGAAAAAAACAGGTACAACAGCAGCAGATGTGTTCCTTCGAGGTTATGCTGAACCTGCAATTACCTGCTTTTCTGTAAGACCCACATAGACTGTATTATGAAGTTTTTTTTTCCTTACTCCTAATATCTGCAGTGTTTCCTATGATAACTGTTGTGAGCTCATTATCAGGTAAGCCCATGTACCTGGAAGCATCCATTGCTCATCTGTCCTTCTGAGGGGTAAAAAAATAGCCTTCGCAGTCAATATATAAAATACCTTACTGTAATGGTGTATAGTGTGGTGGACCCAAAATAGCAGACATAAAAATTCAGAACTAAGTGTAAAAAAAAACTTTAATTATAAACCAAAAAGCTGATGAAGCAGCACAAACTACAGCGCAAAGATCTAAAAAAACAAACAAAAAAAAAAAACTGGAGCACAAGGAAGCAGCAGGGAACTAGCGAAGTTAGTGTGAGTAAACAGTAGAACATTGGCCTCTAACAATAAAGTGAAAAGCAAAGGACTGTATATGTGCTGGGAGGGTGATTAGTGGATGACTGACAGGTAAGCTGATTATCGGATAATGACAGGTGTGTAATGAGCTGCAGGAAAAATTAAGAAAAACACTGAGGAAAACATTTGGAAGATGAGTACTTATTCTTAGGTTAACAAGTCTGTTTTATAAAACATAGTGCTTTAATGTGTTTAGTTTTATTACTTTTTTATTTGAACCAAGTTTATTAGTACCTGTACTAGTGCTTCTGTCAACAAAATTTGAATTGACTATCTACTAATCCTACACTGCATCAGTAATTAGGGTATAGTAGCTAGTTAATTATTTTGTAAACTCTTCTAAAGTGAAGATTATTTATGCTTTTTAAGTATTTATTAATGTCCACAAAACCCTGAAGGTCCACAAGTTCCTTTTCACCTGTGGAAATCAGACCGAAAGCATAGTCAATTCATATATTCTCTAACTGTGAATACATGTCTAATGGTGTGAAAATACATTTATATGAGCAATTATACATTGACGCACATAGTCCATAAAAGAGTTAATTCACAAGTTATTAAGCATTAATAAATAATGAGTATGTGGGTTTTGGAAGTAATTAGCCTTTATGGGGTGGCACGGTGGCTCAGTTGGTAGAGCTGATGCCTCTCAGCAAGAAGGTTGCCAGAGCAAATCCCAGCCCAGGACCTTTCTGGGTAGAGTTTGCATGTTCTCTCCGTGCATACGTGGGTTTTCTCCGGGTACTCTGGTTCCCTCCCTCAGACTGAAAACATGACTACATACATGTCAAGTTGTACGGATTTTCCATCGTTTTGCAGGTATACGGATGTATAGAACAATCTCACAGATTATTTTCAAGTTTTCAGGATTTTTTTCAAAACCTCAGTTTCAATTTAATTTAACATGTCAGAGCCCATAATAGTAGCAGTAGTAGTAGTAGTAGTAGTAGTAGTAGTATAAAACAGTACTATGCTGTAGAAATCCAGAGAAGAAACAATACCAGTTCTTCGAGGTGATAATGCATCAGTGTCTTGTGTGTTATACCAATGCTACCAAAGATGTGAGCACAAGTTAAGTGTTTTCATGGGAGAGAGAACCACAGATGATGCAAGCAGGATGTAACTATCACCAAGAAGTTACTTTAAAATCAGAGCAACTTGCTGGATTTTTATCCCACATCTTTCTTTTGATGAAATGAAGGACAACAAAGGCATACGCAATGACAGAAGCCAATTTGCACAAAAGACAGAACAGGTTAAAAAGGTGCAATGCTTTTTGTAAGGGAGATCTTTACCTCCTGCTATATTACCAGCTTTAGAAACAAACTGTACAGTTTCTTTTTAGTCTCAAGGTCAGAGGCAGGTTAATGTAATCCTTTATGAGGGATGGGCTTGATACATTTTGATTTTTAATTCATCAGCTGCTACATTTTGAAAAAAAAAATCATTTCGCAATTAAAATGCAAACTAAACTTTTAATCTAAAAAGATCAAAACATGTTGCCTTTCTCAAGGTTATTCCAGTGCATTTGACTTATTACAGGAAGTATTCTGTAGAACAGAGCTCGCCAAATGCTTTCATCCCCTGGTCAAAACTACAGGAGGACTCCTTCTCTCCTACAATCACTCAGCCTTTCCCTCAAGGTCACATTGCTGAAAATGAGTTTCGGTCATCTCACACAGCCCCAGATAAAGACACAAAGTGATGGCTCCTCTATTTCCGGGGTCACCAGTTTTACGAGCGCAGGTTTTTGGCTCGGAGGGAAAAGAGGCATTTGTTTCGATGGGAACAAAGGGAGCAGGGGAACAAATGAAAAGAGGAGCTGAATAATTTAATTTGGAGAGCAGAAATGTCATTGCACGGTGTGTTGTGGA
The DNA here is from genome assembly GCA_032275365.1 of Anablepsoides cearensis. Taxonomy (NCBI): domain Eukaryota; kingdom Metazoa; phylum Chordata; class Actinopteri; order Cyprinodontiformes; family Rivulidae; genus Anablepsoides; species Anablepsoides cearensis. The sequence continues at coordinate 17,121,714 of JAUBOC010000089.1, read as the reverse complement.
TAATGGAAGCAACTTGAGTTTGAAAAATAGATTAAAACATAAAATGAGAGGAGACAGAGACACAGAGAGAGCCATCTGCCTCCTGCATTACTGCATTAAAAGTTGCAGACGGGCTCCGTGAGTGCAGTGCTAGAGGATAAAACAAACCTATCACACTTGTCACTCTCGGCTCTGAATTAACACACACATGCACACACATATATATACACACACACAAGTAATAAGCCGCCATTTGACAGCTAAGAAACACATTTACACCGTTGCTGTCGCTGGCCACCTTTCCTACACTTCAAGAGCTCAGTGAAGTATATTTTAGTCAGAGGAAAGAGAAAATCAGCAGGAGATGAATCCTCCCATTAATGCAGCTTTCATCCCCACTTTAATCCTTCTTTCAAGCACCTGTCAAAACAGGAGCTTTTACTTAAACCTTCGCTTAAATCATACAACCCAGAGTGCACAAAGGCTACAACAACCAAAAATACAGGTTGCACACATGCAAAAACAAGAACAGCCATAAGAATTAAAGGTTTTGTACTTGTAGAGAAACAGAAAATATAAATTCACATCTTCTGAGTTCAACTAAAGTACTTGATTTATTCAACTGTTTCTCCATTAATGCCTCAGAGGCATAGATTTGCCATCAGCTGTTACATCAGTCAGAGAGGAGTGTGCAGAATTAGGCAAGTCTTCACCAGGCTAGGCTAACGGCTAGTCAAACATAACAGCTTTTATTCATCTTTCAGGCTTATAAAACAACTCTTTCAAAAGCAACATACTAATGTAAAAGAATGTTAATATTAAATGTCTACACTTTTCCACGACTAATAATTTGCTGCTGTTTTCTAAACCAAGCGTCTGTGTTTCTATGTGAATGTATCTGTGCTGAGCATCGGTAGACCCACTGAAGCACAGACCAGGTATGCAGATGGAGCTGAGGTTGCTGAACGTATCGGTCCACAGAGGAGTAAATAAACTCATGAACTGAATGGATGAGCTGATCAGGCAGACTGAGCCTCACCACCATCTGCATTTATCCAGTGATGCTGCTCAGCCGCCACAAAAAGGTGATGGGACTCCTTGACAATGGTCTGTGTGATGCCTGTGGCATTGAATTAGAGACCTCTTTGCACTACTCAGGCCACTGCCTGGCTCTGAGCAGTCAAAGGAAAAGAATTCTTGGGGACCCCTTTATTGATCCCGAGAAGCTCAGAACCCTGAGTGTTTCTAACCTTGTGTCCTTCATCCGAGGGACGCAAAGATTTGATTAAAGATGAGTGTCTTTGTGAGGAGAGGAAAGGGCCCACTTACAAAGCCCCCCGCTCATATGGGTTCTTTAACCATCCACACTTACCATAACCAGAACCATGGAGTGCTGCACATATAAACTTAGCACAAAAAGTAAGGAAATTTGTGTTTGGTAGATTATCTCTTTGTTGTAACACTGCATCTTGGCAATATCATAAAACTTTGGAAAGTCTGTTATATTCTCTTTTAAATGGTGCCACATTTGTAAGGAACATGCATTTGTGAGATGAGCAGTAGAGCTGAGTATGTGGATTTGTGCACAGGAAAAATTTGCCAAACCCTCTCTGCCAAAAATCTTAATTGTTGCTTGACACTTGATTTAAGCTTCTGCCATATCTTCAGTCTGGGTCTGAATTCTATCCTCAAAGAAGACAATGCTTGACCCCACAGAGCACGGTTTATCAGAGAGTAACTCCAGAATGTGGGAGTGGAGATGGAATGTCCTGCCAGCAGTCCTGAACTCAATCCCATTGAACACTTGTGGGATCAGCCTGGGCGTGCTTTTTTAAGTGACCAACATGACCAAGTTGGCTGGCTTGCAACAAATGCCATCCCACAGCAGTGTGTGACCAGCATGAGGAGGATGTTGTGGTTGTGTATGGTTCTTCCACACACTGCTGGGACTTGTGTTTGGTAATTAAATAAATTGTTAAATTGCTTAATACATTTTGTTTCTTGAAAATTCAATCATCTAATCCACCAAACCAAATGAGTCAATGGAAGAATTAGCTCTTTGACATTGGCTGTGTTTTCATATGTGCAACCCGTCTTCTCAGTTCTACTGCTCATCCCACAAATGCATGTTCCTTACAAATGTGGCAACATTTCAAAGGGAATTTACCAGGCTTTCCAATGTTATAAGATTATTTGCCAAGAAGCATTGTTGCTACAAATAATCTACCAAACACAAATGTCCTTACTTTTTGTATTAAGTTTATACACCTGCATGGTAATATGGACGTAGCTGAGTTGAGAAAACAGCAACAACTTAAACAAATGGTCTGCAAAAGTATAGAAGTTTGTTGTTAGCTAACATTTTTTTACATAGTGTCTTTTTTGAGTAGTTTAATTGAGAAAGACAATAGGCATTTATTTGGCTTCACCTGGAACACAACTTTAAACTCTATGACTGATTCCAGCTGATAAGATAAGAACTATTAATAGATTTTTAACAGAACATCCATTTAAAATGACTAAATCCTTTAAACTTGCGGAAGCTCAACCAAAATCTGCGTTCTCGCTCTAAAAATAAACATTGCTGCATTTATTTCCAGCTGGCGACACCTTGCATGCATCAAGCAGAACAAACTCCCATGAAAGGATGGGGCTAATCCCAGGCTCTGGGACAGATTAGCAGCAGGTTACACTGGCACCCGGCACATCTGAAGCATTCTCCGCCCAGCTGATGCATGTCTGTACGTTTTATCATCCTCAAGCCTAGCAGGAGATTTATCCTGCCCTCCACACATGAATCACAGCCTGGCATCACAACAGTGACCTATTACTGGAAGGCTGGACATAAGTGTGTTGGAGCAGAGGCATATGAGACAGTATGTGAGTCTGTGGATTCAGACAGGAGGCTGAGTTGACAGTGACGAGTGTGTGATGTTTGTTTTGTCCTCAAGCCATGCTCTCTTGGAAATTTTGCCGCACTGAAAGCTGAAATTTCGGGAGACATGAGCAATCCAATTAAATGTGTTTAAGGTCAATGCTCAGACACACAATCAGCCAACCTGGCTGTAGTCAGAAGGATTGTTCATGACCTTGCTGGAGATTTCAGTATTAAGTGAATGTTCTTCCTTTTTTTCCCACCCAAGTGAAAAAACGTGAAGTCAGCATCATTTCTCCAGATGCCGTGTAAAGTTTGTGTTGCAGAACAGAAACTGACAAAAATATCTGTTGGATTTATGCAGAATGCAGCAAAAAAATCCTGAATGCGATCAAAGTAAAAAGGTTGATTTTCTAAGATATTATTCTAAGAAACGCAAAAGATAAATTTGACATTAATGTTAAAATATTGGTAACCCTTTCTTTTATAGTACACTAATTACCATGTAATTACCTAGTATTTACATCTAAACAAGAACATTTTACCATGCAATTACTTAGTAATTACAATAATTTACCATGTAATTACTTGGTAAGAACACGTTTATTCTTTTGTTTAAAAATGTATGATTGACATACTATTGAACAGTAATTTGATTGCAGTCACCCAATAAAAGTAGTTTTACTAACATAGTATTTTAATGGTGGCATGGTAATTAGGAACTTTATATATAATATGTGGAAGTTTAGTTGGTAGTTTATTGGTAAATGCTGGGTAATTGATGTACTATTAAGATCACAAAATTAATTTATTAAGTATACACTTCATAATAACATGGTAATTAGGTGACTGTAAAAATAAAGTTGCTAGAGTAGCTGTGATGTCAATGCAGAAAAATATGTTTTTATAGAATCTAGGATGACAAATAGCAAGCAGCTGATCCCATGACTAAAACAAGCCCAGGAGCAACTCCAGATGCTTCATCTGAATAAATGAGTCTTTCCAATCAATAAGTTATATCCTTTGTGAAGAATACTGACTCTGACAGCCATCCAAGAATAATGCACACAGTCCTGTATGTTCCCACATTTAAACATGTTCACAATCTGAGAGCTAAAAATACAAACAGACAACGTAAAAACATTGTTTTCATCGTGCAAATGATTAAATAAATTTTGTTTGAGTTTGTGAGTGTAAAAATTTTTTTTTTCCACAAAAGAATCAATCTCTGCAGATATTTTCACAATCGAATGTTTGGATGCAGCTGAACAATCATCTGTCAATAGCTGTGACAAAAGCTTCTTTGTGTTCACAAAAACATTTTTTATGGTGTTGTTCTTTTGTCAGGAGTCTGTGCACAAACATCCTCACTAAAGCGGCAATGGGTTGTGTGAAATAGTTGCAACATTCCATTTAACTAGCAAAAAATTAGTTTTTAGGAGGTCAGGAAGGAAAGTGACAGCTTTGCAAAGATATTTCTGCAGAGCCAAGTTTGATGCCAGTTTTTAGGTAACATTTTAAAATGTCTTTTTTTTTTCATTTTGCTGTTTTGCCACTGTTTTTACACAATAGCTTCAAGATTAACTCCAAAGTTGCACAACAGAATATTTTATTCCTAGCCTACTGATTGCAGAGTTGTTACCCCTCAACTACACAAACATTTTATTATGAACGTACAAATTTAGCCTTTACATTTGGTCCATCAGAAACTTAGAAGCAATATAAATGTACAGAAGCTTAAACATGAAGGTCATTTGTTTTTGTCAACTCAACATGTCTGATTAAAGAGTGATGGTTTTCAGAGCAACAACTGTTTGTGATTGTAGAAATAAAAAATGTTTTAGTTTGCAATGAATCAGTGGTCATGCTCTAATTTGAAGGTCAATGGTTCAATTTTTGCCTCTTTTTATTCAGAGTACAAGTGTATTATTATGCTTGAATGGATAAATGTGGCTTGTAGTGTACAAAGCTTTTGATCAGTGAGGCGAGAAAAGGTCTATTTACCAGCATGAACATTTATTCTTGTAAATGTGTTTTGCCTTATTTGCTCTACTCCTGCTGTCCTCCTTTGTGATCAGAACAGGTTAAACCTCAAAGGGGCAAGAAATGCAATTTAGAAACCCTCCAATTATAAAACAAATGTATTGATTCCCTTTCATATGCACAATGGGAATTATAAAAAGGACTAATCAACAAATTACATATTAAAGTTAGAAAATACATTATGTTGTTTCTTTAAAAAATGTGGATTTCTGAAAATTTGATTGGAATTTCAACGGTGATGTTAGGCAGCTAAAATTACCAGAACGGCTCCTATAAAACGAAAAATAGCATGATGATGAAGTACATTGCAAAATCATTTTCTAAAAGAAATTGAATAGTCAGTGTACTTTATATGTAAATAAAAGTAAACATTTTGAAAAGAATAAAAGTTAAAATAACTCAAAGTCATAGCACCCGACTCCTGAATGAGCTGAATGTTTTGAGGTTTGAATGGTTCAATTAGCAATAAGAATGCAGAGTTGGATTGCAAAAAAAGAAAAAAAATGTACGGAAATTAAAAGGAGGAACACAACATTGCTGAATCAGTATTTACACAATAATCAAAGTCATCCCCTCTGAAAATTTTAGCATTAAAACTAATTAACTCTGGATGTAGCCTTTAATGAGTTGTGAAAATAAGCCATCAAGCTGGGATGGCCTTTGCATTTTATTTAGTTATTTATTTATTTAGTATTTCCCCAAAAAAAACACTGGAAATGTACTTTTTTTCCACTTTTAATGCGTCACATAAATGAACCCATCCTTTAAGTCCAGTTGTCCCTCGGGCTATCTGCAACAGCTCTGGTGTGTGGTGCATTGAAGTAATTAGGCTTTCAATGCAGAACCCCACGGGGTGGGTGTGAGGAGAGGAGGGACAATGAAAGCAAGGTGACTTTACATCTTTCAGAAAGGACTTTGGTGGTCTCTTAAGACACAACCACTTTATGCGCTCCCCGTGGTCACACACACAAACATACACAGTGACACACGATGGATTACAGACAATATTAGGAAGCTGTTTGCCATGTAGGAGGCAGAGAATTACACGGGGACACACACTGGTGAGGAAAATGAGCATGCACACTATGAAGTTAATGTGAAAATACTAAAACAGGCCTCAGAGAATAATAGAAGGTTTTGTAAAATGTGTTTTGGCGACCAACCAGACACGCAGAAACAACAAAATTAGTTTTTTCTTCTCTTCAAACTTGAGCAAGTCAAGTGTTTTCTTGCCACCATAGATTCTAATATTTACACCTGCGCTGTGTTTTATTTTATTTTATTTTTCTTGCTGTGACATTTTTTTTTCTGTGAAGAATGACAGCATGACTGACAGTTGCCACAGGCAGGATTTTCAGGCTGAGAGACGGAAATAGCTCAGGCCCAGGTGTAAACATGCCAAGACATTAAAGTTTGTGGCGGTTGTGGCCTTCTATTTCATTTTAGCTTTGAGACAGATGACGTTAACGCCATTGTCATCATCGGATTATACATATAAATCATTCAAAAACGTGCAACTATACAGATAAAACCTTTAAAAGCACCACTGGTGTGTGCTTAAGGTTGATTTAAAAGCGCTTTATATTTGATTGATGAGCTTCTCCTCCTGTGTTTAATTACTGCCCCTTGCCAAGGACAAAAGGGGGAACGATAATGTTTTATGTGTATTTGTAATGTTAGCAAAATATCTCATAAACCACTCGATAGATTTTAATTAAAATTTCCGAAACAGTTGAATTCTTTCTTTTTCACATTTAAATCATTCATTTGGGGTCTAGGGGAACTGCAATGCTTTGGTCTGAATTTCTCCTTATCGTAACTCCACAAGCCCCTCTTTTACCCCTTTTCTGAGGTGTGTTTCAGATCAACTCATTTTGAGGCTGTCTCTTTAAATGTGGTTAATGGCTAAAAAATGTATTTAGCATAAGTCTCCTTTCATTTTTGGAGACAGTTGGATACAACATAGCTACCTGATATTAGCTAACACAAAAAATATATATATAACTCAGTCATTTTCACAGATATTGAGCTGATGTGGTAGTAGCTGAGAGTTACTCAGTGTTGTATAAAGTACCACAAAGTGATACTTGAGTAAAAGTACAAGTATCTTATCAAAAAATTACTTTGGTAAACGTTCAAGTCTCCTCTAAGAATATTACTTGAGTAAAAGTCTTAAAGTATCTAATATATTTTGTACTTAAGTATCAAAAGTAAATTTCTGATATAAAATGTACTTAAGTGCTAAAAGTAAAAGTATTGGGTAAAAATGAGTGGCTAGACTTCCCAAAATGACGTTTATTGGGAGGTGATACCCTCAAAAAATGTTTTTCTAAAAGCCAAAATGACTATATTGTCATATAAAAATGTTAACGTTAAAAAAGTGTTATTTGCATCTGTGAGGGATTGTGTACAAAATACAGGAATGATATATATTTCTACTTTTCAATTAACCACTATTAAATTCACTCTATACATAAGGACAATATTTTTTTAATAACAAGCTGTAATTAAATAGGAGTAACAACTTTCTACTTATTACCTTTTTTAAAAATGTAATAAGTAGAAAGTACAGATAACTGTGTAAAAATGTAAGAAGTAGAAGTAAAAAGTAGGCTGAAAAATAATTACTCAAGTAAAGTACAGATACCCCAAATCTCTACTTAAGTACAGTAAATAAGTATTTGTACTTAGTTACTTTACAACTCTGGAGTTACTCACAGCTGTACTTTAAGAATGTAACATGAAATTGCACAAAACATCAAGGTTTGACAAAAAAGCTACCATTGCTCAACAATAGTCTAAAAAATTGGCATAAAAGGTGGCAAATGGCACAAATGTCACATTTATGGGACCACTTTTAATCCTCGGTGTTGCATGAGCCTTTCATGCAGCAGCTTCTTGGGGTTTTACATTTGATTTACCTTCAGGTTTATCAGCTGGGATGGAGCTGCTTTTATTGGTTACCTGCTGCCATGGAGACATCACCAACAGCCACCGGAGGAATGCTGAGGAGAGAAATAACTAAAGACAGTCAGTTTGAAAGGAAGAGCTATTTTTTTATTCTCTCCATTTGCTCTCCAGGTTCAAAAAGCCAACAGGTGCAGGATGAGAGCAGCCGCCCTGAAAGAAGCCAGAGACAGCCTGGAAATTTGGATGAAGGCTTGTGTGAAAAATGACAACTGTTTTCTTCTCCACCCTTATCTCCCTTTGCCTCTCTTTCACTCAAAGATAGCTCTCTGTAGTCATTAATATTTTATTTTCATACTTCTGAAAATAAGTGTGCTGTTTGTACTTGGACTTCTCTGCATACTAATGAGAAGCTCTTTTCCCCCCCTTTTGAAAAAAAGGAAAATCATCTCCTGAATTCAATAGATGTGATGTGGAATGAGGATGAGGGATGAAGTCAGAGGGAGCTGGCAGAGGGAAGCCTCATCAGCAAAATCAAATTTGCACGAAGACCCACTGATTGCACAACATTGCAGCAACACCCTTACTTCATTATAATGGCAGCCTTGAGAAAAAGTCTTCACTGCTGCATACTTAAGTTTAAGAGTTTTTAAAGTAAATCCACTCAGTGGAACTCTTCCAGACAGTAAAAAGAGTGTTTAGCTTCAAATAGAGCTTCATCAATCAAGGCTTTCAGGCTTAGGTACATGGAACTTCTAGTTCTTTTATGGAAAGAAAATAGAATATTAATTGCAAAAAAAATACACAAAAAACGCAAATTTTAAAGAGTACAGCTTCTCAAAAAAGTTTTCAATTAACGTCTAAAGCTAAAGCCAAAGGACAATAATGTTTTGGATGTGTGTCTTTTAGTAAAATATATCATGAACCAGTGGATGGAATTTAGTGATGTGAAGATTGGGTGCAGACAGGCAATAATCCAGGGTGCAGGCAAGGCTCGAAAAAACAAAAGACTTTAATAATAAAACAAAAACGCTGGCAAGGCAGCTCAAA
>JAUBOC010000089.1:17066930-17101382 GCA_032275365.1 Anablepsoides cearensis | reverse complement strand
TTCTAGAAGCAGTAGAGACCAAAAAGTAAGTTTAAAAACATGAAAAAAGTGAATTTTGCATAATAGGTGCCCTTTAAGTTACATATAGATTATTACCTGCTGCCAAAAAGTGAAAGGCAGGAATAAAGGAACCCCTTTCCTTATGGCCTCCGACCTAAAGTCATGTGCTAACTGTAGAAAAAGACATTATAATGCCCATAAAAACACTGATTTCATTCATGTTTGGGCATCAGCTGTGATTAATGATTTTGCAGTGTGACTAAAGTGAACCAACTGTTTGGTTGCTGGATTTTTCAAAATTTTTGGAATAATTTTATTTTCTGTTTTACCTCCTGGAGTGTTAGTTATTCTTGGTTTTTGTTAATGTCATGTTTTTCTTGATTTGATCTGTTTAGGACTGTTTTGTTTCAGCCCTAAAACAGGTGGAATGGAGCCAGGACAGACAGCAGACGTCCTGTAGGCTAAAGTTGTTTAAATAAATCTTTGTTTTTTTTCATATTGTCTTTTCTATTTTATTGTATTTTATTTATTCTTGCTGTTGTTTTCCTATATATTTCATTTTTAAGGTCACAGACTGTTCGAAATCCATAAGAGAAAGGGTTTTTGAACCTGTTGAGGCCTTCCAACCTTCAGGCAAATGAGATGAAACTGATGTTGAGGCCCGATCAGCTGAAGAACATGAGGGCCATCATGAAGGAGAGTTATGTGTCCTCTCACCTGCATTGTTAGGACAGGAAGCTGAAATACACCTCCTATATGAGAGGAGGGAGTTGGAAATTTTTAAAATGAACATCTTAACTGATGATTGCATGTGCTGTGAATGGCCAAGTGCTTGACAACTTGAGCGCCATTTCTCAAACATGCATGAATGAGTCAAAGCAACACTTTGTTTTTGATGAGGGAATGACATCATAACATGATATAAAGCTCAAAAAAGTCAGATTTTGCATAATTCCCCACTCAAAGATTGTCGTAAGGTCAAAATCGGGCCAAACATGGTCACAATTATCTTGCCGTACAATAACTGTATCCATAAGGATTGCACACTCACAATCTCCCCTCCCGAGCAGCACGTTGGGGAAGCAGAACGTAATCATTCCCTTTTAACAGGAGGAAACTTCCAGCAGGACCGCAGGCTCAGGGTGAGCGGCCATCTGCTTCAGCGGGCTGGGGTTAAAGAGGACAGGAAAGAGATGCAGACACACAGCAAGGGTTTTTTTTTCCTATGGAAAGAAAAACAATGAGAATCACAGGTTAATTGCAGCAATACTTGCATGTTTAAACATGAACAGTAGAGAGAGTGAAGTGTGAGGAAATGTGGACAGTCTGTCCTCCGGCAGTAAAACTAAAGGATAGCTTAGAAAACCCAAAGCAGCCCTAACTAAATTTGTCAACCGGATTTTAAAAGTAGACATTGTCAACTGATGAATCGAATTGCACAAGAGAGGAGAACTGAAAGCTCCACCTCTCATTTAGAGATGTATAAAAATAAAGTACCTGAAAAAAATAACTATGCAAAAACAGAGTTGCAAAATACTTTGTTACTGTACTTACGTAAGTAGAAATTTTGGCTATCTGTACTTTACTTGAGTAATTATTTTTTAGACTTCTTTTTACTTCTACTCCTTACATTTTTACACAATTATCTGCACTTTCTACTTCTTACATTTTTAAACAAGGTAGAAAGTTGTACTTTTATTTCACTATTGTTAAAAAAATATTAATCCTGATAAATTGTGCCTCCTGGAAAGAGTGAATTTAATTGAAGTTGGACAAGAAGTATAAATATATACCATTCTGACACCAAATTGTACACAATCCACCACAACTACACGCCTTTAGAAAAAACTATTTTTTTGGAAAGTTCACCTCCCAATAAATGTTATTTTGGAGAATCTAACCACTTATTTTTACTCAATACTTTTACTTTTAATTCTTAAGCACATTTTATGTCAGAAATTTACTTTTGATACTTAAGTACAAAAAAATCTGATACTTTAAGACTTTGACTCAAGTAATTTTCTTGGAGGAGACTTTAACTTGTACCATAGTAATTTCATGATAAGATACTTTTATCCAAGTATCACTTTAAGGTACTTTATACAACACTGTGTTAAAATAAAAATACCTTAAAAATGAATTTCACTTATAAGAAACCACTAAAAACTTTTTAGAAAAAAACGTAATGTTCTTTGTTAGGTTGTTTTGTTTTTTCAATGCAACATCTCACCCTCTCACCTACACTCCTGTTTTCCCATTGGCTCGAAGTCTTTGACCTGCATATTAGTACTCCTTAGTAAAAACAATGGCACCATATCCTCACTTTCTCTCCAACAAACTTTATATGCGAGAGCCTCAGTTCCTTCAACACATCTGCTGGAAAGCACAAGGAGGTTCGCACAAACTGGAAGCAGCAACGCCTCACAGATGTCTTTTTGATACTTATACGACATGGATATACGGCTGTACAGTACATTAATTGTGAATATGTTGCTGCTAAAGCTTATAAAACAAAGATCATTAAGTACAGCTGAAGACTAATGAGAAAAAAATGAAGATGATGCAGCCTTGTCACAAGTGCTGTGTAATTGGCATTGGTTTTATATAATGGCTTCTCGCCTCAGATGTCTCATTTTGTTTGATGTGTTTTCGACTCGTCCTGCATCTCTTCTTGTCCTCCTCTGCTCAGGTTTCTAATGAGAGGACTAAGATTCAGAGATGTGTTGGGAGGAGAGAAACTAAGGATGTGCAAAGTGAGGAAGCATGAACAGGAAGTGGAGTTGATGAACAGCTGGCAGCTATATGTGAAGAAACAGAAATACTCAGACTAAATGTTTGTTTTACATTTGTAAGTTTTGTGCAGGTTTTTACAATGAAAAATAAATCAAATGGATGCAAAATGTCAGAAAGTCTCCTTTTTTAGAGCTAATATGTGTCAGTGTTTGATGTACTTTTACTGCGGTGTGCACTGACATCACATATTTCGGCTATTGCATGTTAAATGGCCCTTTAGATTGCATTAAACAAACTCAACATGACCCTGAGGACATCCGGTCACAGGGAGTCTTATATAGAAACAGACTGATTGAAGTTTGATCTTATCAGTTTCCTTTTTAAAAGCTAATTTGCTTAATTATGTAACATGACGTAGGCTTGATTGTCGTAGATGGAGAAGTTATGCAACTGCAGTTTTTCAGCTGCAGGCAAGACAAGTTGGCAAACTTGCTCTGTAGTTCACAGAAAGTGTTGAGTTTTGTTATTGTGTGGTATTAAACTGGGCAGGATTTTAAAAAAACACACAAAATAAAGCAGCACAACCTGAGAGGGTGAATGTCTTGACACTTACTCATTTATTCTAGTCTCTGCTCTCGTTCTTCACCTCAGCTCTCCTCTTGCTGAGTCCCACTCTTGTCCAAACACAACCCCGAGATCAAAGTTCGACCCCCCGGCTCTAATCCACAGCCAGACCACCCCACACTATGCTGCAACATGCAGTGCAAGAGCCAGATAGGCACGCTGAGCTTCAGCTGGTGTTTTCTGAGGTTTTACCAGATTTAATGAAGCATGCACACAGATTCAGAGCAATACACACACACACATACACACTGAGGATGCAGCAGCAGCATGTTTTGGATGTTTGTAATCGGAGCAGATCTGGTGAAAAGAGCTACAGTAATAGGAAGGTGGAAAGACGAGGAGGGCAGGTGACAGTTATTTAATATTCTGGCTTTAAAGAATCTACTGCTTAGAAAGCAACTCAATCAGAGGCTTAAAGAATTAGAAGGTTGAATCTTTTATTTGCCTGAGTCATCCATCTATTTTGTTCCTGTTCAGGTTTGCAGGGCGCTGCTTCCTGTGATCAGTGGTCATTGGACGAGATGGTGGGGGCGGGGCTAGTCTGACCCTGGACAGGTCACCAGAACATCACAGTTCATCTGACTCAGCTTTCAAAATAAAACGAAAATGTCATCATTTGAGTAATAAATTTTAATGATGGGAATTTTCAAATGTAAAAAAATAACAATAATAATTCACTCACTTCCATGTATCAACAAAAGTAAGGAATTTTAAAACTTTGTTATAAATGAATATTTTCCTTTTGATCTAATACAACTATAATTGAACAAAATGTTAGTTATTAATGGAGATGTGACTTTTGCGATTAAGCAGAATCCTTTGAACGGCTCTTTACAACAAACAATAGGAACGAGATGTAGACAGTAAAGAGCCATTTGTACATTTATTTTTTAAAATCCTAGTAATATCTTAGTTTTCATTCTTAACCAATAGGGATGGGAATCTTTAACTACTGTATTTATTCATGTATAATAACTACGTATTTATTCATGTATAATACATTCTCGAGTATAATACGATCATCATTTTTTGAGCTTAAAAAGCATTAAAAAATCTAATCATCAATAACCTGTGTATAATACTACCCCCCACCCCACCCCACATTCATAACTGATAATGTGAGCCTGCACATTTTTCATGTTCCCAAAGTCCTTCATCTTCATTTTGCAAACCTTGCACACAGTGAAGCTCATGTCAAACTTGAACTCATTCAGTAAAAAACAAAATGAGCCGAAATGTTTGCCTTCAATGAAGATGGGGCCGGCTGAATCTCTGTTTCCTCCACTTGATTCAGAGTCGTTGTCAATGAGAATCACGGTTCTGATGTGAATCTGGTGACAATCGCTCCCCTTTTCCTTTTTTTTTCACAGGAAACAGGCAGAGGAGTAGTACAGCAGCTCAGGGTGAGCGGGGGTTCCGCTTGACGAATATCCCTACATGATGACGTAACCTATTTCCAAAACTGAACAACTCTGTGAAACAAGTCTCGTCAAGATCTGGATCCCTTCAAAGAGCCATTTATCCCATCTCTAGTTATGCAGGTTTGACTGTGGTTTTTATTCTTAACAGACATAATTTAAGATTTTTACACATGTTCACCTTCAAATTGTGTCAGGGTTATAACTCACAATTGTTGTATTCATTTCCATAACAAAGTCAATAATTAGCTTTTTTAAAAAAGAGGTCTAAAATGAGCATGAAGGAGATGACAGTTGCCTAAGACTGATAATGTCTCATAATAATCTATTCACTGCTGATACTTGCTGTACTTTGAGAAGTAAAAAATCCCTTCAATGCAAGACACTCTAAATAGGTAATCTTGTGACATAAAATCCACAGGATAATAAAGATTTGATTGACAACTAATTATGTTAATACTGCTTTCCAATATTTCCGCAGAGTAAGTTGGATTAAAGCTTTTTGTAACACATGGCTGGTTGTAAAAAATGGCAGATGGTAAAAAATAGATAAATGGATGAAATATTCATTTTCTGCATCCCTGATTTCTTTAATTAACAATGGAAATATGCACAGGTCAAGTACGCTGGCAATTATAAAGCAGGGTGTGGCGTACGAACAGAATATTCTCAATATCATCTTTTCTAAACAACTAAGGATGTTACAGATAACAGATTCTGGATTTTAGTTGTCTGGGCACGCAATCAATCACTCCAGATCCCTGGAAAAGCGAAATCTGATAACTTTTCAGAGGCAAAAAACGGATCTCAATTGTTTGAGGTGAGGCGGGGATACAGTTACTTGATGTTGTCTGATCCCATTAAAGAGACAGTTTCAAATAAATTCTGCAGAAGCTGAAGGGAATAGAGATGAGAGTCGCTGATAACTGCACACATCCTGAAATCCTGCCAACCTTGAAAGCCCGGCGAATTGACAGCTTCTCTCCCAACTCGTCTCCCTCCCCGTGTCCTCCTGCTAATGACAACTGAGCAGTTTGTGTAGCTCACTCAGAGCTACAGAATAATAAATTAGTCATCATAAGTAATGCAAGAAGCCATTGGAGCCATCTGAAGGTGTCTCAACACATCCTGACGAGCCTGAGATGAATCGAGGCCTATCAAAGATGGAGCCGGCTGCCCCGGGACAGTCAGTTTAGTTTGGTTCCAGCACTGTTTGAATATTAGGCATTAATATCTCACCCTCTGCTTCTCCTGTCTGCGACATCCTGCACTTTTTTTTGTTTTGAATTCATTTGTCCCTTCTGTTAGTACGTTCTTGTGAAAACGACAGTGCCAAGAGGGAGCTGTGTTTGTAGCATTTGAATTAGAGCCCTTTGAAGAGAGTCATCGGAATGCAAAGCGATGGGATTGGAGACGTGTGTTAAGGTGCAGGACTTTTTTTTTTCCTTTCAACACACATTCTTTAGGTGGAGGCTGAGGATCGGTGAGGTTTTGAGGACTGCGGGGCTCTTTTTTTTCCATTAGGGATCTAATTCGTTTTAGGCCTGTGTCACGTCCTCCCCGGGAGCTTAGCCAGCATCAAAGGTGTTGGAGGAAACCCTTTAACAAGGTTCTATTCTTGGCCTTCATCTCCTCGTGTGACAGGTTGCCTGAACACACAGACTTTGCTTCTTTTTAAATACAAAATCTGGCAGAAAAAGCATCTTTTAATACCTGCATTATCTGTTTCTAGCCTGTTGTTTTTCAAATTAGTTTTCGGTTTTTATTTTTAAAGTTTTTTGCATGTAAAGCATTAGTTACCAATAGAAAATCCTCTATTACTTATATAATATATACTATAGGAAATAAAGGCAGTATAGCAAGACTCTGTCAGAGCTTAGGTGCAAACTGGAATTTAAATTCAATGAAATATTTCAAGTGCAGCAGCTGAAAAAAATTTCAGCCAAGTTTGCAAACAAGCGACAGCAAAGCAGAGAGTGACCATGATAAATCCCCCAACACAAGGCCTGACACCGACCCCTCCCTGCATTGATTTTCATTTTTTAAGCTGCCTTTTCATATTTTTGCTTTTTTATATTTTTTATTTATACACACCACAGTTGCCAGTGTGGCGGCTTTGCAAACTGCTGCTTCAGCATCAGATCCTTAACTTTTACAAAGTTCAACACAAAGACTGCAAGATAACAATGGTGCCAGCTGATCTTTGTTCTTCGCTCCTTGTTTTTTTTTTTAAGTTTGTGTGTAAAACCACATTAGCATTTAGTGTTTAAAGTTGCAGAAAAAATATGGGTCAGGTGTGCTGCCTGACGGTGCATCAGGGAGCAAATTGTTATGGG
Source organism: Anablepsoides cearensis (assembly GCA_032275365.1). Taxonomy (NCBI): domain Eukaryota; kingdom Metazoa; phylum Chordata; class Actinopteri; order Cyprinodontiformes; family Rivulidae; genus Anablepsoides; species Anablepsoides cearensis. The sequence goes on along the minus strand of JAUBOC010000089.1, from coordinate 17,094,271 downwards.
AAGAAAGGGAAATAACAAAAAAATATAAATTCTCTCATGAATTTTTCTGCTTTAATGTTATTTTTTTTAATTAAAACAGAGATTAGAACATCATGGACACTGGAGCTCAACTGGCCCGACTTTGTGAATTTGCATCCATTCGTCTCGGGGGTCTGAGTGAGTTTATTCTGTCCCCGGAGGTATTGTTGATCTGTGACGAACTCGGAGAACTTCAAAAAAGGTTTCTTCAGAAACAGCTGTCCGGCGTCATGTTTTGCCACATGTTGCCAGATGCGCCTCCGTCTGCAGGATGAAACGAAGCGTCAGAGGAAGCCCGGACGTAGATCCACGTCATGGTGGAAGAAAGCTGCACGGTTTGAGTCTGTGCACCCATGCATGTTATCACATGCGTGTAAGCAGAGAGTCAGACATGTGAGCGACTCCTCGGGCCATTTTCTTCATTAACTGAAGGTTTCTCTGTGTGTCACCGGCTCAGCGGCCTGTTTCGAAATGAATAATCCAGATCTGCACCGCCTCTTAGTTCCAAGCCGGTGGTACATGATAATATAAGGTTATAGGACCACTTTACTTCGCTGATCTTTACATGCTTCTGTCACTCGTCACAATAAATCAAGAGATCTCTTTTTAAATCAGGGTTTAATGTTGTGCTTTTGGGGTTTTGAGTTGATGTTTGGTGCTGTTAGATTGTTTATTTTGGCTGATTGAGTTATTTAGCTGAGTTGTTCCTTGGAGTTTCCTTTTATTTGTCATTACCAGCAGATGTGCTACCTGTTCTTGTCACTTGTCCAAAACCAGCTTTCCATTTTCTCATCAACCCCTTCCAGTATATATACCCTTTGTTTTTTCCACGATCCATTATCAGAGCCTCCTATTTACTCTGAGTACCATCCCACACTGCCTTGTTTTACCTTGAGTTTCCTATAAGTTCTTTGTCTTCCTCCTGATCCTGTCTCTTGTGTGTCCACATTTGGATTCTATATTGATCAGCTTAACTTTAACTGTGACGGGCACAAGCTGGCGCAACAAGATCAAGTCAAGTCAAGTGCACTCAAAAAACAGATTGTTGGATTTAATCAAGTGGTTCCACTAAATTAACTGAGTTGAGTCAATCTAAAGCACCTTGCACAATTACATTGAAATAAATAGTAAAAGTTACGTTGGACTTACGCAACACAGTTAAGTGGAACCACTTGACATAACCGAGTTAAGTAAATCCAACAATCTGTTTTTGGAGTGTGTATTTTATAGCACATTTTGGCAACAAGGCAGTTTAAAGTTCTTTACATCATAATGGCATAACAGTCACCAATTACTGTACGAAACAAGCAATAAGCATTACATTTTGCCTAATGCCATCATCAAAATCATCATTATCGCCCTTCATCATAAAGACTAATGTTTTTGCTCGTGTCTGTGTGTGTGAGAACACTCAAAAAGCAGATTGTTGGATTTACTTAACTCAGTTATGTCAAGTGGTTCCACTTAACTGTGTTGAGTAAGTCCAACGTAACTTTGACTATTTATTTCAATGTAATTGTGCAAGGTGCTTTAGATTTACTCAACTCAGTTAATTTAGTGGAACCAATTGACATAACTTGGTTAAATAAATCCAACAATCTGTTTTTTTTGAGTGAATATGTGATTGTTTGTCTGTTGATTAGCAAAATATCTCATGAACCAGTCAACCGATTTTAATGAAACTTTCAGAAAGTAATCACAGGTTGAACATCTACAGCTGATAGACGCTCAGAGTCAACCCCATTTAAGATGACTACCTTTGCAAACACTAAAATGGCTATAATTCATTCAGTTTTACACATATTTAACTAAAATTGAGTGTAGCTGAGAACTTACTTTAAGTATTAGCAATTCTCTCAAGATCTTGCACTATTGCACATAAATTGCAAGGACTATAATTTAAAAGACTAATTTAAAACAGTGACATAGAAGGTGGTGGGGTGGGCCATATGTATTTATTCAGGGTCTTTAATTTAAAGTGTATGCCAACAAGAAAATACAGTTTGCATTATGATCAATAAACTTATATAGCATCTTAACAGATCCAAGGACTCCAAAGCATTTTACACTTCAGTTATTCACACACTGATGGTGCTAAGCTACATTGTAGCCACAGCTGGGGCACACTGACAGAGGCGGGGCTGCCATGTACCTGTGCCTCCAACAGGCAAGGTGGGTGAAGTGTCCCGACAACAGCTAAGACAGATGGAGCTGGGATTTGAACCGGCAACCCATCAATTATAGGATGAACCCCTATCTCCCATTCAGTGATGTTACCTTAGTTTGCTTTTCAACAGTCAAAAACTTTTGCTGTAAGTTTTTTGATCACTTTCCCATTTTATTTTTGTTTTGTTTTGTTTTTTATTAATAATTTTGCTTTATCTGGATCTGAGAATAAAGCAAATAAAGAATAAAAGAAACAACAGGAAGCTGCAACAAATAATACAGTGTGCATTCGGAGGACACATTAAACATAATAGCAGCTATTCTGTGATCTGGAAATAATTGACTTGAATCGTTACCAAAAAACAAGCAATGTCGCTACTGTGGGTTCAGAAAAAGGGCAGAGAACAAAAGATCCCTGCAATTATCTGACACATGACCTGCCTATTAGGGCTGCTTTGAAAAAAAAAAACTACTCCCAACCCTGCTGATCTTAATAGTTCAAACTGCCATTGTGAGCTACGCGATACAATTTGATGTGATGTTGTGTTTTTCTGCTGCCCAGAACTGCCCTGAAGGCAGCAAACAGAAAAGGTCTTATACGTGGAAAGCAAGCAGTTTGACCTTGTGCAAATGAGTTGAGCCCGTTTTGAGATCGGAGAAACTTTAATTTGACAGCCGCGGGTTCAGCTTACACATCAAGTTTTCCCTCTAAAGTATCAAGCAAGTGATCTAGCTTCAATGGTAATGAAGTGGATTTTATTTCTGAAGGGTGAGTGAAGAATTTTAAAGTCCTTTGAATGAATTAAACGGCGGGGGGAAAGTGCTGGCCTCTGTCTTCACAACGCTGGCGTTAGATGTTGTGTGTTTGCCTCAAAGGAGCGGGAAGGCAGCGCCGTGTCTTTCTGGAGACGGCAGGAGTCAAAGAGACACTGAGCTGTACAGTGCAGAGAATAAGAGCAAAGCCACACGGTGGCACAGAGCAAAGGAATAACAATGAATGTTGTGCTGCAGTGTTCTGGGGTTCTTCCCCGAACAAAGAAAAACACAGAGTGCACAAAAAACTTATGTGTGTGTTTGTGTGGTGGATTGTTATCAGAACACAGGGAGCATATTCTGTATGTATCATTTCACTAATTACTGTTCCCTGCTCTAATTACCATGCATCAGAGACAGATTCTATTCCCAGATCCTTGCCTATCCAAGATCCCCCTATACGACTTCCGCTGTCAGTCACACACATACACACAAAGATTGGAGGGGGGAAAAAGTCTATTTTCTTAGTTGGAAAAATCAGATATGCTCTCCATGTTCCGGATACAGCTGTCACTCATATCTTTCAGCTTTGCCTCGATTCATCCTTAATAAAAATGTCTGGGAAGCATAACTAGAAAAAAAACAGACGATATCTGAGATGTTTCTGCTGGAAGAGACACTTAAAAACACTGTTGTCAAGCAAAATGTCATTTAGATGGCAGATTTAGTTGACAGGCAGAGAGGTGGATGTAATTTACGATCGCCACAAAAGAGGATTTAATCAAAATGCAAAGTAGAGCCGAAGTTAATAGTTCTCTGCCTTTTTTCTTTCTTTCTTTTTTTTTTAAGAGAGTGGGAGCTGCAGGAAACCCAGCACCAAATGTTTGTCACTTTTTGTAATTTATACCTGTGCTGACCAGAATGAGAAAACAAGACATTTGTCTTGGGATGCACAGTCATATCAGCAAATAATTGGACAGCTGACACAGTTAACATTAAAACTCCATTAGATTAAAAAAAGCCCAACGTTTTGTTTAACTGACTTTTTATTTTACATTTTTTTTTGTTCAAAAACTGGCATACGCAGTGTGCCAGAAGAAAAACAAGTCATTTACAAGTCCTGATGCAACACTGCATAGAGAAGCTTTTCCCTATGTCAGTTTTTATTAACTACTAAATTAGACGCAGATTTTTGGAAGCATAAAGATGTTCATTTGTATGCACATAACTTTAAAAAATCTGCTAAGATGTGCCTGAAAGGCAACAATGTACCACAAAGGAATCTGAGGTCGCCACCCGAGCGAATTGCGTGGAGAATTATAATAACTTGAACAGAATTAAAAGTCAGCGTAATTAATTGTTTTCTGCAACTATCTCAGCCTACATTTAGATTAAATAGGTTACATGCATGATTATAATTTAAATCAATGTCTGAACAGTGTGCATTATTATGAAAAACATCCACAAATAGCAGCGCTGCCCTGAACTCTTGAATATAAATGATGATGGCGGCTGTATGTATTTTTCATTAAGAGAAAAGCACCACTATAACAGTTTACAGCTTGTCCAGAACAGGTCCGTGCTGAGAATACAGAAGTATCATGAGCAAAATTCCCTGTATGTATCATGAGATAAAGTGCTCGATCTGCAGAAATAAGTGCACGCATGCTGCACCGGCCGGGAAAACTAAAGAGGGAGAGAATCTAGCTGCAGCTGTGTTACTGCTGTATCATCATTCCACATATCATTCACTGTCCCAAGGCTTATGCAGGGAATAAAAGTTGAAATAAGCAGTAAAATGCCCCCGCGCACTCTACTTACTTTAACACAACAAGGTGAGATGTTCAGCAAAGGGGGGGATTAGGCCTGAGCCTGTCAGCTGCTTTCTCTGTGTTTGAGGGAATCAGCTGAGCTCTCTGCACCTCATAAAGCCGAAACCCAGTCTGGCCTCACTTCTGTCACCGCTCCAGCCGTGCGCCGCCAAGTCAACCCAGGACACACACCAAGCAACTCTATCTGCAGTTTTTCTCCCTTTTCTGATTCACTCAGTAATTCCTGGATTAACAGGAAGTGTGCAGATTGCTAAGAATTTAGAGGTTAAAATACCAAATGCACCTGTTTTTAAACTTTATTGGTTTCAGCTGAAGAGGTTTTTTTTTTCAATAATTAAACTAAACAGGTGTGAGGCTGGCGGTGATACATTGTAAAGTGATTTAGTCTCAGCTCTTTAGGGTCATCTAAAGTTTGCTGATGGGAGGGTTCTGCCAAAAAAAATCTCAAGTGTGAGCTATTTCCATCTCACAGCTCTGCCTTTCAAAATAAAACTGCTAGCACCATCTAGTGACTGCAGGTTGACATGTGACAGCCTCACTAATAAACCACCAACGCAAAATGTTTCTTTTTATTATTCCACATAACAGCTGGTAATTTTTCATTTTCTTACCTTTTTGTTTTAATTAAGACTTGTGTTTATTTTTATGTGCCAGTTTTTTACTGCATAAGTAATTTTGAGAGAACTGACAATAAAATACAGAACATTATCAGATCTATTATGTTTTTCTCAACATAATTATCACCACTGTGAGTCTAATGAGCTGTTTTCCAAACTGCAGAAAAATATAAGAAACAAAGGGAGCAACAATGGGAGGTATGAAAGGAAGGAAGGACAAAATAGAGGAACAATTGATGAAATGAATAAAGACTAAGGGAAAATAATGACAGAAGAACCAAGAGAAAGACAAAATATTTTGATTTATTTTATTGTAATTCAAAATGGACACATCAATATTTTTAAAAAATCATGTTTTCAGATATTTTTTGTGAAGTTTGTTGTTTTTTTCTGCATTTTTTGAGCAATAATAAAAATATTTAAATTTTCCATGTGTTACAAGGTCTTGACCTCCTTATCTTTGGTTTCTAGCAGAGCTGTTTACCTGAATACATCAGTGCCTAAAAATGCACAACAAAAAGGTTTGTTAAAAGATAAAAATAAAAGTAACAACAAACATTTCCATAGCCTCAATTCAAAAACTAGCTTCAACCATTGGGTTTGTACAAATGTAGCACACCATCATTACTTTTTTATCCTCACTGGTCTAAAAGATAAAAACCAGAACTTTGTCACTTTTATATATTTTTTTAAACCAGTTGACCTTTGAATCTATTCAAGTGCAAAATATAAAAGTAACATTCGGTGAATTGACCCTGGTATTTAACCCAGAGGAACATAAACAAACAAAATCAACATTAACTATTAATGCATTAACTATTAATATTTAACTTTTTGTGACATCCATTAGTGCAAATTAAAAAAAACTGTTTTAAACACATACAAAAAGTTAAGGTATGGCATTTGGTGAGTGGAAACATCGCTGAGCACATCTGGAATGCAGCACTGAATATTAAAGAAGTCATTTTCAAAGTCTGACATCCAAAACAGTTTATCATCAATATGTGTTGTGTTACTATCACCAGTATGATAAACATAAGAGAATTAATCAATTAAATAAAGCAAATTATAGCTGTGAGATACCTTAAACTAGTCTGTTTCCAAGCAGTAACAATGCAATGTAAAAGCATCACCAGGTGAAATCATATTAGAGAACATCTTCATAGCTTAAAATAGTTTCAATATAAGCTAGAGGACAATGAGCGTCTGTGTCTCCTGGAGGTTTGTCTCTTCAGTGCAGTACTCTGTGGAGGTATCTCTCTGGATCTCCTCCTCTCCTGGACTTAGCTGGCCTCTCAGAGGGTCCTTTAGGGCCTTGGTTCTCAGTTAGTGCTAATTTGGCCCCGTTTTCTTGTGCTGGTGCTCTCACTGAGTTGTGTCTGTGGGGTTCTTGGCTTCCCTGAGGCTCTGATTCATAATCACTCTCCTCCTCGGCATCCTTTCCATGTCTGTTCAGTGAGCTCTCTCCAATCCTGAGCGATAAAAATAGTTACCAGCAACTAGAAAAGTCTCTTTTGTTGACAAACACGAGAGGTTATATATATAGGTGGCTTTACCTGAGGTGATTGAAAGCTCGCAGCCAGTGAGAGCCCAGAGCATCCCTCCCGTTAGTTCTCAGCCCTCTTCGCTGACTCCGAGCTCTCAGTCCTATCAAGGCCTGAGCCAGCTCAGCCTCGTCTCTGTGGCTCCAGATCAGCTGGGCCCTCTGCTCGGCATCCTGGTCTCCGGCTGCGCTAAACAGTCTCTGGAGCTGCCAGAGATTCACGCTGCTGAAAATGTTGGCTGAGCCCGCCTTTCTGTTCCTCCTGTCAGCCAGGCGCCACGGCGAGGAGGAAGGACCCACCAGCACCGAGGAGGAAGGGGAGGCGGCTCCGGTATCCATCCAGAGATACGCAGGAAAAGTGGCATACAGCTGGATTAACTCTGTGGGAAGAGGAATATGAAATGAATATATTTGCAATGCAAAAATAACTTCAGGTTACAGCTCAGGTTTAAAAAAAGTAACAGAGTATATGACTAATGGAAATTTTTGAGCATCAACCAATGACAGAACAAAGCTTTCTGAAACAAAGAACGAAAACTAAACAAATTCCAGCCAGTTGCCTGTCAGCTGAAAATCTGCAACTCTCATTTTTGTGTTGTTCATAATGTCCATTTTGTACTGCGAAGCACTTTGAGCCCCTTCTGGTTGTTGTAAAGGGCTCTAGAAGTAAATGTTGATTGAGTGACTGATTAATTCTTTAATCCGACAAGAAGGCGAGTGACGATCAGCACTTTAAGCCAATTACACAGCAGATGGTTACTCTGTTACTCTGAAATGGGACGCTTCCAAGTCAGAATTAACTGAATGACCAACACCATAACTTTTAAACTGACTTTCTGATGAGTCTGGTTTTTTTTCAGCTGTTTAAAATTAAATAAATCTACTATAGAAAAGTTAGATCTCCTGTATGCTTGAGGTTGATGAAGGTTTTGTCCAATTTACAAATCAGTTTGCTCAAGAAGGGGATCCATGCTTTGATGATGACGACGATGACAACAGTAGTGTTTGTGTGTGAGAGAGAGAGAGAGAGAGAGAGAGAGAGAGAGAGAGAGAGAGAGAGAGATAAACTGATAAATAATGAAATGCATAGGTTAAAGAATTGCAGAGAATATGTTCCTTTAATATGTTCCTTTGTTACCAGGTTTCAGAATGTAGTCACAATTATAGCAATCTATAAAATATATTCAATCTTGTTTTGAGACTGATCTATTAAACAAATGTCTTTTACTATTTAATCTTGTTTTCCTGGATATTCTTCCTTATTTCAAAAGGTCTTACCAAGTGCAGTTGTCTTACTGTGGGACAAATGTCACTTTATTTTGTTAATGATCAATACCAGCATAATACATATATGTCAATATAAAAAATGTGCAATATTTAAATAATGTGCAATAATGTTGTACTTTCGTCTACTTTAGTTTTACATTTACAACTGACTCATTGTGCTTTTTTATTGTTGTATATATGTAGATACATGCAGATGTATAGGAATATTTAACTCATTTTATTTTTTTACTTTTTTATTCTTTTCTATTTTTTTTAATGTGTATTTAATGTGTATTCTTTACTTGGATGAGTTACAACAACACCTAATTTCCCTCTGGGATAAATAAAGTATTTTTGAATTGAATTGAATTGAATTGAATTTGCACTGCTGTGGGAGTGGCTCTAATCTCGTTATGCATGCGTGTAATGACAATACAGGTATTCTATTCTATTCTATTCTATTCTATTCTTACTGGACTGGTAGATTATTTGACTTCATTTGTGTCTGAATCTTCTCAAATGAAGTGAAATAATCTGTCAGTACTTTTTGATATAAGATTGTAATTAGATGGGCAAATATGTATCCCCGTGTCATGATGAATGAAGCGGCCGCCCCTGTGCCACCCACGTCTGGCATCCATCGGGAGAAGGCGGGTGCTGCATCAACCTCTGCACCCTTACTTCCCAGTGCCTTCTGAAAGTCTTATTTAGCTTGTGTATCTTTGATCTGACTTAGCTTCTCATTCCTTGCTTTCAGCTGACTCTTCAAAAAAAATGCAACATTTGCTGTATTAATATTCAATGGAGGTTATGGCTAAGTCACAGGCCTTTTGATTTACATGTTCAAACTTCTTCTCTTTGAGTTAATGAACTTATTTATAATTCAAAATGAGTTTTACTTCCTGTTTCAAGTCAATACAGTGTTGCTTATATTTTAACTCGTCAAACAGGATTCACCACTGACTCAGAACTTATTCACACTATCTTGGACACATAGGACTGAGTTTGTGGATAAATAGCTGTGCAAACTGAAAACAAGATTTTTTTTTCTTGTGTGACGTTTAATCTTCAAAACTAAACATTTAAAACACTAAAATCAAGTTGAATTCTCCAGTTTTGCTTCAATGACGCATGGTTAAAAAGGCAAGAATGAGCAATCCTGTGACAGTCATGTGAGCATTTTAAAATAAAATAAATCAAAAAAGGGAAATTGCTTACCCAAAGATAATAAAAGTCCCTTTTTGTCACATTGAGCGCTGCTGTTGGGGTGGTTGGTGGAGGAGCTTCACCTTCAGCGTCTAACAGAAAGAAGGCAAATAATAACTAGACAAATAAGAGTGTGGCGTAATGTCGGCGCGCGCGCCCGCCCACCCAGGTTGAGCAAAGCCAATTTCCACCAACCAGTGGATGGGGCTGGGCGGGGATTGGCGGTTAGCCCCGCCCTCTGGCCACGTAGCATGAGCGATCTGTAAACTTATTCCTGACGTCAATCGGGCCTGGCTGGAGCTGGGCACCGTCTGTTTCTGTGAGGGAAGAACGCGACATGTGAGGATCGTGTGACGCACGAGCAGGACAAGAATCACCAGACAGATCCAGGTCAAACTGAAGAACAATTCTTACTGTTAAGGAGGGAGAGAAAAATAAACATTTGGGAATATGTTGCAGGAGAGAACACTACATCCCTGTGCGTAAAAGAAAAAAAACACACTAACACAGCAACGTGCGCGGAGGATGAGTCCCAGTCCAGCAGAGGAGGAGCAGGGTTTAAATTACAGACCACCCCCCACCCCCCTCTCCCCATCACACAGCCCCCCCAACACAGACTCTACATTCACCAGAGGAAACGGAAAAGACGAAACATGCAAGAGGGTCTGTGATTTCAAAACCCCGGGGCTGTGGAAAGAACAGAAAGTTCCTGTTTATTCCAAAACTTTGGCATTTTTTGTTGGAGCCTGTTTCCGCCCTCTAAACCTCGCACTTCCAGTTTTGTTCGTCCTTTTTTTTCCTCAGCTGTTTGCAGCTGGCAAAAAGAAACCAAACAAATAAAAAAAAGAAAGAGCCTGACAAAGACTGACCCGAGAGGAGGAGAGAGATGCCGCCCCAGCCTCCCCAGCCTCAGGTGAAGCAGAACATCCTGAAGTTCCTCAGGAGCTTCTTGGGGATCACCCGGATCCTGCAGGTCGCGTTCGGAGCCGGGCTGTGGGTCACCATCGCCGCCAACAAATACGAGGGCCCCATTCACTTCGTGCTGTTCGTGGCGGTGCTCTTCTGGCTCCTCACCCTCGCGCTGTTCTTCCTCACCCTCCTGGACAAGCAGGACCTGGTGCCGCTGCTGGGGGGGCCGCGCTGGCTGTGCGCCAACGTGGCGCACGACGCGGCCGCCGCCTTGCTCTACCTACCCGCCATAGGGATCATGATCCACAAGACGGAGCGCAACGCCTACTGCCACCTGCCCAACTACCCGCACATCTGTCTGTTCAAGGTCTACCTGGCGGCCTCCGTGTTCGCCTGCCTGTGCTGCGTGACCTACCTGCTGAGCGTTGTTTATGGGGGGTGCCGGAAGCGTCAGGGGGAGAAGACGGTCTTCTGACGGCTGCGCGACGGGGTGTCCACTGCAAGATGAGGAATAGTTCACTTCACTGTCGTTTCCCATCTTCTGCCTCCTCATTCCCAAACTGTCACCTGGTGCGGCTCCAGCACGCGCCCAGAGGATTATGGGAGTTTGGTTATGTGCAGAAAAAAAAATCTGTTAGAGCTTAATATAAGTGATTTCCCTCACAAAGAACCAAAAATAACAACATAAAGAGGAGGTAAAAGTGGAAAACATTATTAATATATGGTTAGATTTGTTCTTGATGCCAGTGTTAAACTTGCTCCATGCATATATAGCTATTTTTGGTTACTTTTATACATTTTTTATTCTTTTATATTTCTTAATATGTTTTTTAATAAGACAGTAATTAACTTAAACTATCTGCTATGTCTCCAGGTGTTTTTAACTTTTAACATTTCATGTTTTGTCAAAATGCTGTATACTCAATAGGTTGTCACAACAACTTCAACAACAGGGATATGACTGGTGCTGCAACGTGTGTATCAAACAAAATGTGCCTCATTCATAAATAATACCAATAAAAGGTGTAGTTTGAAATGTTTTTGGTTTGTTTTTGACTCTTGGTTTGAGGATGAAAGCTTTCCAAAAATCAGTGCTCAATCATTAATTTGGAGAAAGAGCTGGTATTTTTCCAAATGACACACATATTTTGGGAGGAATCGGTGACCTCAGCCTGCAGGAACTTCCTGTAGAGGAGATTAAGCTGAAATCTTTCTTTTTTTGTTGTTGCCACGTGCCCCCAAAAGCACAGGAAAGAGGTGGGAGATCCATTGTCAGAGAAGTGATCTAGCCTCTCACACAAACACATGCATGTAATAAAGAGCACGAGTGTGTGCCCTTGTTTTCACTACTTTCACTACTACAGGAAAATGCAGCTTTGTGGGGACCGGATGCTCCTTGTGGGGACCAAAGCCTGTTCGGAGGCTGATTTTGGGTGTGGGGGTGATTAGGTTTAGGACCAAGGTGAAAATTGAGTTTATGTACCTGTGAGGTTAATTTAAGAATAAATGTTAGGCTATAAAATTTAACAAAATATGAATGGAAGTCAATGGAAAGTCCCCACAAGTATAGAGAGACATAGTAGGTGTGTGTGCTTGTAAAGAACAATGAAAAAAAATCATCTGGGAGGAGGCTGGTTCTTACCAGAACCATCCGTTTGGGGGTCTGGAAGTGGGCTTAACTCCGGCCAATGAAAGCAAAGCAGAGCAGCAGAAGATGATTCATTGTCTCTTCTGCTTAAGTCAGCATAAAAACCACGTTTCATCACCAGCTTCACAGTTTGGTCCCTTTTGTCAAACCTGAGCTGATGCTGGAATTTAAATCATCTGAGTGTAGGACCTGAGCTGCAGGAGCAGAGGAAAGGGCTAATGTTATCCAGCTGACATCTTGGACACAAACCTGTAGCACCTCTAGAAGGAAAGCTCTTTTCCTCTCCCTCTCTTTCTCTCTCACACACACACAATCCCACCCACCCTTCTCCCACCGGAGAGCTCCACAGAAATGTTGTCCCGTCCACGTGTCACAGCCGGTGTTGGAGACGGCACACAGCAGCCCTGTGTGCTGCATAAACAAAGCACCAAATCCATGGGCTCAAAGCTACTGACTGTAACCATAGTGACTCATTTAAGTCCTGGACAACTCACAAAAACTGGCTATTAAAGCCAGAGATTCACTTTGAGCTCACAGCCCCTCCATTATTGCTATTCTGTCCACTGTTTAAATGTCTTTTTCTCTCCTAAACATCACATCCAGGTAACAAGGCTGGAATCTTTTACACAAACATGTGGGCTCTAAAAAAACCTTTGTTTTGTATTTGAACCGTAAAGAAATCCTCCCTAAATGAATAGAACAGAAAGTCAGGTTTAGTTTTGCAGTGCCAGTTGTTTGATATCTCTTTTTGCTGATCAGGCGAATATACATGTCCTGCACGTGTTCACTCATTTAACACAAAAACAAAACAATCACCCACCAGAAGTCCTTCAAACAGTTCTCCTCCTCTTCCTCCTCCTCTCTGAAGCACATCCTGCTGCTGTGAACTTACCAGAAAAACTAATGAAACTTTCCTGGCAGGAAGTATAAAATTGAATCATAAAGTCCCAATTATTTTGCCCACATTGTGAAACTGAGTCAAGCTTTTTAGGAAGCTCTTGTCAGACGTTTAGCGGATTAAACGACTGATTTAAAAAGGTTTCAAGCATCTTTTTTTACGACGAATAAAACTTACAACTTTTAAGCCATGTTTATCACATTTAATTTCTGTTTCTATAAAATCAATTAAGGTAAAATGTGAGTGAAAACACATTTTTTATAAATATGTTGAAACAATGAATAGAATATTTAAAAAGTGCCTTTATTCTTAAAATTGCTCTCTTTAATATAAGTATATCATTTTACAAAAGCTTTAATGCTTCACTCATATTAGGTTGAAATGGACTGAAATCTTGTGTAATGCTGAACCCAAACAATTTATTTACATGGACATAAAATGAGCAGGAAAGACAGGGAAGTCTTAAATTTTACAAGTTGGAAGGAGTTCATATTTTTGTGAAAGAATGAACAAATATAAAAGAAAATAAAACACTTTAAAACAAAAGCTACAACATTGTGGATTTTATCATCATGAATAGCATACAAATGTATTTAAATTATTCTGTGAATTAAATATATATGCATATCACAAAAGACAAAAGGGAAATGTTCTTTTTAAAAAAAAATAATACGGTTTTATGACTGAATAGCTTTAAGCTTTACCAAAAAGCAGAACTAAACACTTGACTGCCTGCAGATGTTCCATCAAATGTTATATATTTAAGCAAAGTAATATAAAAGTTTCAGAGCATCGGATGAATAATTTATAAATTCCAACATTTTTTTTTTTTACTTTACTTTCTTTAATTCTCACATAAATTCGGGGATAGAAAGTGCTGAGTGAAAAAAACATAAGTAAATTTTATAGTGAAACCTTATGAGAGGCTACACTGCCCAACATGGTTCATGCTTGTGATTTTTTTTCCATAATGTGTCATTTAAACATTATTAGCTTTTTTTAACATTCAACATGACAGTTATTGTAACTCAAAGTTTTCTGAGTCAAGTGTTTTCCTATACTCTGCATAAGCCTGAACCACTCGTGCCCACCCATGTTCTGGTGCAAATTCTTGTTTGCAGCCAGTCTTCTGTCTCCTGTCTGGCCTGGGAGTCTACATGTTCCCACGTGACACACAAAAAACACAGACGCCCACTCGCACTCACAGTGGTGCCCTGTTCACCACATTTTGTAAGTGCTGCTGCTGAGATGCACATTCCACTGCTGAGGGAAAAATAATAATAAGAGGAAGGTGCATAAAAAAAGCTAAATGTCAAGCAGAGATCTCAGAATGACATTTTCTGTCTGTGTGAGGTTTGAGTTGGCACAGAGGCGGGCGTGGCAGCCTTGTTTGTCTCATATCATTTTAGGACTTCCTTACATAAGTTGCATGTTAGGAAACTATAGACATCTGGAAAAAGCCATATTTCTGAATAGACCCAGTGTTCATGTGGTGTTTAAAGGGTAATGGCATTCAGTGGTGGGTAATAATGGTAGCTATTTATAGAGCTTTGAAAATACCACCACTTCCTTTAGAATGGAAGAACAAATCCAAGAAAGGCTAAGAGGAAGGAAAGGGTGGATGAATTGATGATTTCCTGTTTGACTTTTTTTTTGTAAGTCATATGCATTTTCTCACCACTCAGCCTTTTAAATCAGAACACAACTTAGAAAAGAAGTAAAACCCATTTAAAAGTTGTAACATAATAAAACTTTATGTCAACAAAACATTGAAGACAGTAATTATGTTTTTGTGACTCTTTGATGAGTACTTTACTGGTGTTATGGAAGAAAAAACAGTACAAATGTCCCCAAGTTTGGGTCAAAACAGTGGATTGTCTCAATACATTTTCCCCATTAGGGTTGAATGAACCATTTTAGCATCACACTCTGATGTCATGAAACATAATGAAAAAAGGCAAAAATGATGTCCAACAGCCCAGAATGCAAACAAAACTTAAGTAATTATTTGTGGTCACAGAAAGCCCAGTTTCTGACATCACTAATCTGATTTAAAAACAACAATTCTTCTTAGTTTAAAGTTCATTTTTTATGAAACTTTTGCTGCATGTTTCTAGTCACTTGCTCAGTTTGCAATTCTTTATTTATCCACAAGATGGTGCAATTGAGCAATAAAACATTTGTTTTTATTTGTTGTTACCAGGTTCTAACACACTAAAGATCTTTGTTTTATTTGTTTGCATTTAATATTTAATTACCTTATAGAAAATAATGTTAGCTACACTTTGACGAAACCCAACAGAGGTGTAAATGTTAAAATCTGAAATAAACAAAGTGTACTTATTTACTCTCTAGCTCTAATGACACCAGTTTAAGCTCAAAATCCAACTACATGTTTTATTTGAAGTGAGGTGAAATATCTTTAGGGAATAACAACAAAGAATATTAATAATTGTAACATATTTTCAAACAACTCAACTGTTATTCAACCAAAACTAACTTTACTAAATGCTTTTTTGTTGTTGTTTTCTGAATAAGTTTTTTTAATTGGTTTGAAGACAAGACAGTTGTGAGGTGAGACTGTTTTGAGACAAAAATAAGACAAAATGCATTCAAAAGTATGATATTTTCAGATTTTTATTTACAACTTCCAACCAGGAAATGTGTTTATTTCTTACTTCTAGCGCTAAAATTAATAAACGTATTAATTTAATAAATTTATACCCTATTTATTGAGTTTATTTCTTTTTGATATTATTTTTTATTGAAATTTTTAACCCATTTAACTTTTTTTTTTACTTTATTGAACACAATGTTTAAACAAACAGATTAAATACAATAAAAAAAGACTTACTGAGGAACATAGAACCTTTTAAGTCCAATATTGTCCACCTTGTCCAAAGAGAAGAAAAAGTAACAAAAAACATGGGGGATGAAGTATACAAGAGCATAACATAAAAAAAGAAATTTGAATAAAAAAAACTTATTTCTATGTAAGATTAAATACCAATATTTTCTAATTTAGAACATTTATTGAGGTTTTGACACAGATCTCTCATCTCTCTTCCAATACAATGTGGAATACATGAAGGTCGTGAAGCTGATGACGCCCACCTCTGCCATTGTGCCATTGGTCGGGAGAAAAACCTTAGCGAATCTCATTGGTTGGTGAAACCCGGAAGTAAAAAACTAACCAATCCGCAGAATAAAAAGGTTTGACGGCTGAGATTTGACCCGTCTGCTTCCTTGGACTGCTAGTTCCCTTTCCACCAGCCGCTGCATCCACTGTAACATCAGTTCCTTCTGTTATTTTTCATTATTTGAAGCTATCCACAGAAACAGGTGAACAGCAATCATGGCCGTCTACAAAATAGTGCTGATTCGCCACGGAGAGAGCAACTGGAACCAGGAGAATCGCTTCTGCGGCTGGTTCGATGCAGATCTGAGCGAAACCGGGGAGAAGGAGGCGAAGAGAGGAGGACAGGCCCTGAAAGGTGAGAAACTCGTCGGATTTAGTTTTCCTCGGTCATAATGTCCGGTGTAATATTGTGTCTGAGCAGCTTTGCGTCATCACCGCTGCAGACATGAAGTGATGAAGTGAAACGATCCAACAGGCAGTGGTGCTTTAATGTGTGCAGTGGTGCAGTCATGTCACACTGACTGCTATAAAACAACAAGATGTAGGCCTAATTCTTAAATCAAGAGCTTTATATGTGGTTATTATGTATACAGCTGAGTCATTACAATCATTTTAATACATTTTTTTTATTATTATTATATTGGGAAATAATAGTAAAGTATCTTAAACGTTTTGATCTAAATATGCAGCAGGGCCAACTGAGCTTGGTGTCTCTAAATATTCCATATGAAAACATTATTTTAGGCTGTGAAAATAGTTTATAGTACCCTTTATTAATTAATGAACAAAATATTTATATTGATTAATGATGAAGCACATCTTATTTGCAGTAAAGCAACAATATGGCACATATTTCCAGTTGAGTTTGGGACACATTTATATAAACTTCTAAAACTATATTTTATTTATAGTTTTTAATTTATGTCTTAATGTTTTCTTTCTGAAATTTTAATTGCAAAAATGGAAGGGAGATTTAGGATTATAAAAGAAGCAATTGACAACTCTAAATATTAAAGTGTATTTCAAATTATTATCATTTTTAAACCCATTGTAGAAACAGATTAAATGCAGGTAAGGTAACAACTATTCAATCTATGGAAATAATTTTGTTGAAAAAATGTAGACAGATGTTTTTTTTTTAAAGATGACACAGGCAGAAGAGAGTTGCTGTTGAATGTGTTGTGAGAAAAATGCAGCTCATATTGTTTCCGTGGTTTGAGAATGCAGTACGATGATAATGGATGGTATAAATGGAAAATCAATAAAGTTTATAAAATAAGAAAAAAACATTTCTTTCTTATCTGAAACTTCACAGACGCTGGCTACGAGTTTGATATCTGCTACACCTCCGTGCTGAAGCGAGCCATCAGGACGCTGTGGTTCGTCCTGGACAGCATCGACCAGATGTGGGTCCCGGTGCATCGGACCTGGCGGCTCAACGAGCGCCACTATGGCGGCCTGACGGGGCTGAACAAGGCCGAGACGGCCGCCAAGCACGGAGAGGCTCAAGTCAAGATCTGGAGGCGCTCGTTTGACATCCCCCCTCCCCCTATGGACCCAGACCACGACTACTACAGTAGCATCAGCAAGGTGAGATACGATATCTTCAGGGCAAACACACTGACAAGGAGCTTTTGTTGACATGTAAGGTAAAGGAGAGGTTTTGTACACATTGACCCAACTAAAAACAAATAAGAAACCTGGGTGAAATCTGCAATAGGACAACGGTGGACAAAAGGTCATGAATGGTCTTTTGTCTGCAGCAAAATCCACTTAAATGTCTAAAGTTTTTACTTTTTTATACACGTAAGTTACAACCTTTGTGGTGCAATATATGCCGTACTGTTTGCTTGCAGTGTCGTCAACATTATTACCAAAGCGCTTGTAGAGTTAATATGTAACTGGTAAGATTGATTTTTTTTTTTTTTTTTTTTTTTGCATTCAAGTTCAAAGTTTAGTTAAGGTGGAACCAAATTGATAATGTGTTGAGGTTGGCAGATGTTTCAAGTATCATGGCATTTCTTACATTTAGCCTGCAATCCCCACTTTGGGTATCTCTGTTTTAGAGCATAAATTTGCTTTATGTGTGACATTTTTGTAACATTACTTTTTATGTCCAAACATTGGCAGATTATAACATTCAAAATAAGAAGTCTAATTCTGATTTCTACTTTTTTTTTTTTTTGTTAACATGGATGCTATTGTCTTTGCAGGACCGCCGCTACGCAGACCTAACTGACGACCAGCTGCCATCCTGCGAGAGCCTTAAAGACACCATCGCACGTGCGCTACCTTTCTGGAACGACGAGATCGCACCTCAGATCAAACAGGGAAAGCGGGTGCTGATCGCCGCCCATGGAAACAGTTTGAGGGGAATTGTCAAGCACCTGGAGGGTGGGTGGTGATGCATCTTCAACTCTGTTTATTTAGAAGGCCTTGTCTGGTACCTTTCAAATAATGGGTTCTCGCCATTTGCGTGGCATGCTAACTAATTAATCTGTAGCACATCCACAAACCGAGCAGGGTCTCAAAATTATAAATAAAAAGACTAATTTCACCAATAAGTGCTTCAAAATTTCCAGTTCAGAGTATTACTGTTTACTGACATAAATGATTAGATCACTTTTTATACATTTTCTGCTGCATCCTTGTTGTCAACAGTTTTTTTTCCCCCTGTGTGTTGCCATCTGTAGGAATGTCAGATGAAGCAATCATGGAGCTGAACCTGCCAACAGGCATCCCGATCCTCTATGAGCTCGACAAGAACTTGAAGCCAGTGAGGCCGATGCAGTTCCTGGGAGACGAGGAGACCGTACGCAAAGCCATGGAGGCTGTCGCTGCTCAGGGAAAAGCCAAAAAGTAAAAAGAAAAATGTCAATAGAGCCTCCTCTGTGTGTGATGTTATAGCTTGTCCCTAACAGCAAGCCTCAGATTAGTGTGTTTTACAAATCCTAATTTATTTTATAGTATATCCAATATGCTCCAAGTAAACTTCCTCGCCTTGCTCTGTGCAGGGGTTGATGGGCTGTGATATGTCAGAGCGATTGAAGCTACGCCTCACAGAACTATTTTTGGAAAAATAGTTGAATAATATAACTGAAATTAACAGTACTGCTGACAAATAGCAGTCTTTATGTCCTTAGATGAATTTCTACAAAGTTAAGTGAAAAGACTGAACATTTACTTGTGGCCCTTGTACCATTATCAGCTCAAAACATCTGAGCTCCGTTTAGGTTTAGAATGGACTTTACAGCAAAAGAGAAGATGCCTCTTGTTCCTTGTATGCTTCAAGGCAGAGGTGATGTTTTGTGCACTGATGGTGATAGGAATGTGCAGTTGACCTCATTGTTTTTGTCATGGAGCAGGTTTGTGTTTTGTTGTAGTACGTTTTCAACAAAAATTTTAAATAATTATTCATCTGCGATTAGTGCATTTATGGGAATGTTGCAAGCTCAGTTTCCAAAGTATCTAATCTGTGTGGTATTTCTGTATGTTGCAGCAGTCTGTGTTGTCTGACATTTAGTATGTCATTTAAAGCCTATTACTGCTTTGCTCAGTTTTGCAACCTACACATAAGTGAGCATTTTATTGAAATTAAGGTTTAAAAATTCCACAGTGTTTTCAATATCAGTAAAAAAGTTTTTCTTTGCTTTGTATGTTTTTTCCATCTTTGACCAGTCATTGTTTATTATGTGTGTCCTGCAATCCAGTTGTGTCTTACAGTGTTGTTTCTCTTTATCGTTTGTATTTCTGTTTTGAATAAATGTACCCTGAAAGCTCTGATCTAATAAATGTAAGATTATGGGACAAATCTTATGTCTTCTTGGCTTTGATTATAATACTTAAGTGTTTTTATTTAAAATTATCATGTTTTTGTCATTATGTGTTGGAACTGATGCGCTAAAGGCGAGAATTTTGGCCGCCATGTTGCTAGGTGCTACGCCCCCAGTGTAAGCGGAGCAACTCACTTTTTTAACACCGTAAGCGTACTATGCTTTGTCATCAGTACAAAAGATGCATTAAAATGTTTTATACATTCACCTAATGTAAAGACAAGAGACAACTAAATGCTGCGTAAGCTATGACATTTTCATTTCGTTGCCTTGGATGCTTGATTTTGACTTCAAGTTCCACAATGCATTTCGAAACAACAGTTGTGCTCGTGCAGGCGGGATAAGTTCGGTGAAATGGCTTTAGCTACGGAAATACTTGGCTTCTTGTCATTCCCGCTGTTTTTGTCCTGATTAAGTTTCACAACTTTGAAAATGGAGAAAGCGACTGAAAGTCAAAGAAATCCAGGGTAAGAAAACCTAGAGTTTCATTATTACCTCATTGCTAACCGCCTAGCAAAACATCACTTCCTGAAACAGTGACTAGCTAGTCTTCCAGTTTTTGTTATGTGCTCGTATGGGTATGTATATAGGTCCTTACCACTAATGTGCATTATTGTAATACAATGTGACTAATTAACGTTAAGTAATAACACTGTCGTGCTGTTTAATTCAGGCAAACACGCCCGTTCGCCTCTTTCCTTGTTAACCTTACTAGCTTACTTGCTAGCTTTCTGTCCGGTTGCATATGATTGAAAAGTGAACCAACTGTCATGAAGTACAGCAATTTGGTTGGTGTTATTATTCAGTGGCAAACCCACGTGTGGTAACGCCGTAATAATTTCTCTAAAATGTTTGCTGCTGCTGGAGTCGCGTGTCATCATTTTACGTAGCATGTGTTTGGTGCATGTCTCTCAGACTTGGTTGTGGTTGCGGAGTCAGTGTTCAGTTTGATATACTGTTGCTTGTTTTTATTTTTATTTGTTAAATCGTATGTTAGAAATCAAAGTATTTCTTTTTTCTGAATTTCCTTACAGAACATTTGGAGAATACTTCTCTCCAATGAGTACAAAAGGTAAGTCTAAACGACAGCTCTTGCATTGTAAAGATTAATTTCCATTTTTTTTAAATCTACTTAAATTTACATCTGGCACGTTTCATTGGGTGCTTTAACTTTAATAAGGTAACATTTTTTTAAATTGTGTCAAAAGTAGCAATATTGACATTCATTTTCAAATCTAATAAGAACTTTGCCAATACTTTCTCATGCACTTTATTTGACTTTGTAGACTTTCTGCATCACTGGCATGTTGGACTGACTGTTTTAACAGTGTACACAAATATTTTTTATTGGTCTTGTCTTTGCATATTTAATTGCTTATTTAATGCACAGCTGTATTAACTGTGTAATACTACAAAACACACAAAAACACATTGACAAGAGCTATGTGGTGGAGAAGTTCGCATACCAAAGTTTTTTTTAGATGTTTTGTTTAGGATCTAAACTTTATTTACCACCAAAAATATGGAAATTAAAACACAGCTAGAAATACTTATTTGACCATTTTTTGCTACAACTGTTAAATCTTATCAGGCTTGGTGTTTCTGCTAAAAGTGCAACAAGAATTGTCCGTTCAGTGTGTTTACATGTTGCTTTTTCTATTTTCTAGCAATGAGTCCTGAACTTCAACAGAACTCCCTAAGGCATTTCACTTTTCCCCAAGAGACTCCAGTGAAGCCCTCTCAAGTCTCAAACCTGCTTTCTCATACCCCACCCAGGAGAGTTTTGCCTCTTCAGACACCTGAGCAGTGCAAGGATGGATTTAGCCCACACTGGCATCTTCCTCATCCAGTACAACTTGTAAATTCACTAGAGCTTGTTCTAACCAGCCCAACTAACATTGATTCCCCCGTGAATCATTTACCCAAAGGAAGCCTGGCTCCAAAGTATTTAGCTCAACCTCCTGGACTTTTTCCAAGTAGCCCAGCTAATGCTTGCACTACAGCATATACACCCCCATCTACACCAAGGGAAAGATCAGGTCCACACCAGGGCACTGTGCCAGCAAAGCCAGGACATTTTTGTTCATCTCAGCTTGGTCAAGCCAGCCCATGTGACAATATTATTTCATCTGATAGACCTTCGCTTTCTAGTGCATCTGTCTCTCCATCCACTGTGTCTGTGAAGAATTTCAGCAACCACTCTACACCCGCCCACTCCAGGAGCGATCAAGAGACTGAATTAAAGGTCACTCACACCATCTCAGGAAACAAGAATGATAAGGTACAAAACAAGAACATTTGACAGTATTTTTCTTTTTTCTCTCTATTTATTTTTATTTTTCTGGATATTGGGGAAACCTCATTTTGTCCTCACTGAAGTGTCTAACCATTATCAGCCAAGTGATACTGAATTGTTGTGGCTCTAAACATTTATTCTGCTATGTTCAGTGCTCACAAGTAGAAAGTTTCATACTCACCACAGAGCTGCAGAGACTTTCCTTGAGCTTTGTGAATCCTTCATTCAACACCAAAACAGGCCATGAAGTTCACCAGTGAACTCCTGCAGACTCAAAGGGCTTTGGTCCTGGTATCATCCATTGACCTTCAAGGGGCTGCCAAATTTCTTTCAAATATCCAGTCCACTGGCAAGAACAGTTACTGCTTGCCCAGTTTCAAACCAGGTTTGAGGAACTGGGACAATCTGATATGGCTTAATCACTTAGGGAGATTGTGGAGTTTTTTAAGAAACAGAGGGTGAGAAGTTTTAAAACTAAGCCCTTTGTTTGGCCTAATGATTTTGTTAAGGCATTCATGCTATCTGTTTTGAACAGGAAGAGAGATTTTCCTTTTCCATACTGTGATCAGCTATGATTAGAGGATCACTCAAAATTGAACAGATCACTTTTCCTCTCAAACAAATTTGAATATTAAGTGTATGGACAAAGAAAATGTTGGGATATTCCAGATCCCATTAGATCTGTATCAGGGAAGTTTAAAGTCAGATGAAAACTTTGACTGATGCTAGTATCAAATGTATTGTAATTAGTATTCAGAAATCCCTGAACACTGCTTTAATTCAGTTGCAAAATGATGATAGTAGAATCCAGTATTTGCAGCCATTTTTATTTCAGTAATCTGCTAAAAATGTTAGTTGTGATTCAGAAAACTGAAACTGGTTAATGCTAGATAGCAACAAATTGACACATTTTAGATGAAATTGATTCATGTTAAACTTTTTTTTTGTACAACTCTGTGTCTGAAGGACTAACATTATTCTTCTTTTTGTAGTGCCAACAGTATGAACAATTACATTCAAGTGAAAACTCAGTTCCAGGTAATAATGTCAATGTCATTTGGTAATCGCTGAAAACATTATCCTGAATGATTCATGTTCCCAACAACAAACATTTTTTACTGTTTATTTTACTTTTTGTAATTGAGTCATAAATATATAAAAACCCTGGTCATCCGTTATATAGTTCATACTTAGAGTTTTTTTTTTTTTTTTACGTTTTCTTGAAGTTTGTGTAGCTTGAAAATGTCACTGATCCTTTAGTTATGCTCTGGCTTATATATAAATTATATAAAACTGAAAACACAGACTTTTTATCTAGCAATAATTTTAATGTAAAATCAACATCTCTGATCTACAGTACTCTCTTACTTTTCTGTATTGTTCTGTGCTCTGTTTAGATCTTTTTTTATTTTATTTCATTAACATATATTTAGTATTTGAAGAACTTTTGAATAATGACACTTCTAGACATTTTATGAAGACTTAATATGGTAAAACAAAATGTTTGTTTATCTTTTTGTCTCTAGCAGTGGATTTGAATTGCAGTTCTCAGAAGAGGCGCAGAGAGTTTGAATACTCTTATGATAATATCAAGAAACCATGTCCTCCGGATGCAAACTCTAGCAGAACTCAGACAAGCACCTCTCTGGTGTCTCAGCCATCGTTGAAGAACCCTTCAGTCCTGGAATTATCACCCAAAACAACAGATGGCCGCCTGCAGTCCGAGCTGGCATGTGGACAGTCAGCAAGCTCAGATCTATCCACATTCCAACCCACTCAGTCACACATCACACCATCACCTAAACATTGTCCAAAGAAGGCACCGTTTACAGGAGCAAAGCAAGTTTATATAACCACCACTCAGAATCTCGTGAAGTTACGTTTTTCTTCAAGGCCCAGTGAAGAAAGTGTGAAAAAGGGAAATGAGGAAAACCATCAAAACAATAAATCAAGTGCTTCTAAAGTTTCTCAGAAGGTCAACAATAATTCACCTTGTGCAGCTTCGGTCAGCCATTCTCGTCATACTGGACACATGCCTGTCCTGCCTGTCAAGACCCCGAGCAGAGTTCATCAAGTGGGAGAAAAAAAATTAGATGGCAGCACCCCCAAACCGATATCAAAACTAAGTTTGGGTTCACAGAGTGGTCGCTCAGCAGAGCGCACTAAAACTAGCCGTTTACGAAGACCGGTGGTTCATGACGATTTAGATCAGCTTTTTACCCCTGATCCCTTTTATCTCGTCAGTGCTGCAAGTAAGACTGCAAAACCCACGACAAATGAGGAAACCGTCAATTCAAAGACTTCAGAGACGGTTACTAGCCCTGCGACCAGATCCTCAGCTGGTGCATCCCCTTGTCAAATGACTCCCCACTCCAAAGTAGCAGAACATGCAGAGTCATCTTCAGCACATAATCCCCCGGTCTCATTGCCAAATGTGACTTTAAAGTGTGTGACATTAGAGAAACTGCAAATTAGTTCTGAAAATAAAGGACCTAAAAGCAACCCCAGCCCACCTTCAGGAAAGCGGCTTAAAGACGAGAGCAATGAATCTCATCATAAACAATCACTGTTCTGTTCCACCAATGTAAGATCATCTTTTATAGAGTCAGACACAGCAGCCTCAGAACAAAAAAGTCCATCTCTGTGTACTCAGTCTCCACCTCTGGAGGAACAAGCAGGTGAAGGAAGCAAAACGGATTTGAATGAAGATGATCCCATTGATGTGGAGCTTGATCTGGGCCTAAGCATTGCATATGAAGTAGATGTAACTCAGAGCTCCGATAGCAGTGAGGAGGACCAGCTGGTGTCCTTCCAGGAGATCATGGAGCGAGTTACCAAACCTCCAGATACACCAGAAAAAGGAGCCTTCCCAGAACCAAGCACACCGGGCCGTCACAGCTCCCAGTCAAAAAATGTAAGCTCAGTTTGTTTTTGTTATACCTAAGGTTATGGATTTTTAAAAAATGCTTATTTAATTCACTTTTTCTCTGTCACTTTTAACTTTTCGTAGCCGCAACTTCCATCCACAACAAAGTCAGGCGTCTACAAGAACAATCTTGACCAAATGCTGAAGGAAATTAATAGCAACAAAAGGTATGTTGTCAAAAAGCTGAACTTCCTTTTTACTTTCATTTTACTAATTGTCTGTACGTGAAAGGAGTTACAGTTGTTTCTGATCTGTATTTATCAGAGCTAAAGAGATTGAGGCACAGCTATTAACTGCATGTGAAGAAGACTTGCTGAAGTTGGCTGAATACGAGGAAACAGAGGTGGACCAGACGATCTCCAGTGAGCAGCAGTAAGGAAAACAGAACTATGTTTGCACACCACACTCTCATATACAATCCCTGATTTAGAGTTTTATGATAAATGTTTTTCTTTTGTTTTTTTTTCCTGTCTTATCAGGGAATTCCTGGAGCGCTACTCGCTGATGTCTTCTGCAATCAGAGAAGTGCCTCCAGGAGAATCAGTGTTCAACTTGAAAAAACGTGGCCAAATCTTTGACCAGGATACACTACAGCTCAGGCAATGCATGGTCAGTCCACAGGGGACAGCACAGAAAGCACTTCTTTGGTGAGTTATATTTCTGAGTGTCTACACATGCTGGTAGAATCTAAGGGGTGCCTCTACTAGCAAGACACTGCCTGGGATGTATTTCAACTCAGATTACCTTGTATTTATATTTTGGGTAATTGAATAGCTGTTCTTTTGTCACAAGTATGTTATTAGCTTCAGAATATCTTACTGTAGGAAGTACCAGATGATCCATGAGTTATTTATTAGTTTGCAAAGAAGTATGCGTTTTGCTTCTTTATTATCAGATGAGCAATCTGTGATAATGTGTGAAACTGAAAAAGTAGATAAAAATGGCCTTTTTATTCCTTCATTCATGCTATTAGATGGCTGAACTTTGACTTTTGAAGTAAAGTGAGTTCTTACAAAGCCCTTAAGTTTAGCCCTTTCTTTATGACAAAACCTCTGTATTAACAAATATACTTAAAATATATTACAATAGAAACATACTGACCAAGTTGTGCCTTTCAACCACTTTGTGCCAGATTTACAGGCATTTTTGTGGCCGTCAAAGCATATTAGTTTACATAAATGGCCAAGAAAGCACATTTAAAATTTTCCGTCTGGGGGAAAAACATATCATTACATTCTGCTGCTTTAACATGCCAAATTGTGTATTTTCTATCATTTGATTTTAAGATTGCAACTTCAGCTTTGCAAACATATTTCTGTGTCTAAGGCTACATTCATACTGCAGGTCTAAATGCTCAATTCAGATTATTTTTGGCGTGAACGTTCACTTTTTTTTCTGCAGTTTGAACGTAGTGCTGAACTAAGATAATGAGCAGAACAAACCTTGAGTGATGTTTATTTTTTTCTCCTCTTTTGTTCTCCTGCTTCTTACCAGGTCCAGTCCTGCTCAGCTGGAACTTCATATCAATATTGGTTTGTTCCAGACTGCGTACGACCAAAACTCACCATGTCCCGCTCAGGTCACTCGTTTTCTCTTTAAGGTATGCTCACCACACCCGTGTACTAAGTTGTAAGTAGGGTAATCAAAAGAAAAAGAAGAAACTCTGATACTACATTTTAGTGATCATTTTGTTGTTCGTATGAGCTTTATTCTGATTATTTGTTGTCAGATGATGTCAGTCCATCATGAGAGGATGGTGTCAGAGAAGATCCTGCAAGTGCTCTGTGACATCGCCTGTTCAGCTGCTTATCAGATAGGTCAGCATGTCCTCTCACAAGCTTCTTATGTTTTGCCACTGAAGGATGCATCAAATTTAATCTGATTTTTTTATATTTATATTTCTTTAGTCAACAATGGAAATCAGCAGTTTGAAGTGTGGGTGCCTAGTTTGGCGGACGTGACACTTGTTCTCATGAATATGGGCGTCGCATTTGTTACGCTCTTCCCCTTTGAGAATCTGCAGCCATCATTCACAGAGGGAGATTTGCTGTAAGTAGCTTTGCTCTTTGCATCACTTATTTACTGTTGTGCGGCCTACTATATAAAAAGTGTAAGACGTGTGATGGATTTTATTGGATGACCTAATTAAAATAAATGTTTTTTTTTTTGTGAAGTGAAAATATTTATATAAAAAGTGAGAGTCCCTCCAATAACCAGGAAGAAATGGAGTTCCCTGATCACAACTGCTGCAACATTTTAAAGGTGAGCCACAGTAGAGATATAATATTATA
>JAUBOC010000089.1:17053819-17066658 GCA_032275365.1 Anablepsoides cearensis | reverse complement strand
TATATATATAAAGAAGTACCGATGTCATCTGGTCTTAGCATTTTATTTAGGCAATACGTTTATTAAGGTGTTCACCAGATGTGGTTGAAGGACTGTAACTTGTGGAATGACGCACACCACAGATGGCATGTGAACATGAATCAGTCCCCTTCAATGAAGGGAAGAAATCCCACTGCATAAAACAAGATCTAACAAACTATGAGTTAACAGGAAAAACACAAATACAGGAAGTAAATCAAACTATCAGTAAATAAAAAAATCTATCTGCTCTAGATTCAGACTTTACATTTATCGCCCTTAATCTTGCTGTGCACCAATTAAATGATTGAGAAAACTTTTCATCAGTGATTTAAGCCATCTTAAGGAGTTTCTTATTGTTTTGTATTTTTTTTGTTTGTAGTACCTGTCATACGGTATGGACCTGTGTCCTCGTGCGTACAGTGACAATGAGCTCCTTTTGCTGCTAACTGTGGTGGGAAGGATCAGCCTGGAAACACGATGGATCCTCCAGTCCAGAATGGAAGTGAGGTGTCTCCAGTTTAAAATCGTCAAAAACATCAGGGATTGGCATGAAATGGTCAGTGCAGTGCATGAATCCCTTCTTTGGATTTATGGGCATTTATGATAAAGATCTTTAACTTTAGAGCAAAATAAACATCATTTTGCTTTTGTATTTTGTATATACTGTAATGTGTTTGTTTGTTTCTGGATTCCTATTAAGTCTTATGAAGTAACTTTTTTTCTAATTTGTAGCTCCCTAGAATCTGTCAGGCCCTCACAAATTTGACGGATGATCATCACAACATGAGCCTGTTGGTTCAGCTCCTGCCTGACAGTACCCGTGGAAGGTAAATGTAATTTTATTTTTCTTGTTTGCGTATTAGAACAAAATGCAACAAATAAAGAAAAGAATAAAAACGTTGTGGGGTAAGTCCCAAGAAAAAATAGATAAGAGTGAACAAACATGTAACACATGCAGTATCATGCAAACAGAACTAAACAGAATAGCGTTAGATATTTATTGTCATTATAAAGTAACTTTTCTATCTGCCTGAACAGACAGCTTCGCAGACATCTGAGCATGTCCTTCATCTCCAAGTTGTTAGATGGTACTTGCACTTACAGACCTACTGAGGAGGAGTTTCAGGTAATCATTTCATTTCAAATCTTAACATCTTTAGTCCAGTTTGAAGTTGTTACTCTGATGTAATTAAGTGTTTCTATTGTCTGTGGCTGTTTGTGTGGTGCTCAGCTTGCAGAGTTGAGGCCGTACCTCCCCAGGATGAAACCTTCTTCTCTTCAAGGCCTGCATCGGGAAGACAGAGAGACCTCTTCAGACCAACAGGTGAGGAATCAAGTTTATTTTGCAACCACAACATTTATTTTGAAGCTTATTTCATTCCATAATATTTAAATGAACTTTCTGATTATTTTCTTGTATAAAAGTTTATTTTCATTCTGTGTTCCAGGTGTACTACCTGTGTTACAGCCTCTTAATGCTGACAAACGAAGCATCTAATTTTCAGGTCTTCCCAAAATGTCAGAAGGTAAATTCTCTTGCTCATTTTTTTTTTTTTGGTCCATGGTGTTAAGGAGACTGAGTTCAGAAGAAGGTTTTTAGAGATTTATTAATAGCTTACCTTTGAGTTAACATTTTATTCCTGTGTTTAGGAGCAGCTGATTGCTTTATCATATGCACTGGAAACGCATGTTAAATGTGACATCAGAGAGAACGAGAAATGTCTTTACCGCAGCAAGGTGAGCATAATTTCTACATCGCTTTATGAAATATATGATGTTCTGCAGATCAATATATAGTAAAACATTTTTACACTAAATTAAAACTCATTTTAACACAAATAGACAGAACTGAAAAACAAGATATTTTACATCAGCAGAGGACAGTTTTCATATTCCCTGCTATTTCTACATAGTACAATACGCTCTATCTAGGAGTTATTTGTTATATCTTTTGCCTTGAAAACTAATCTTCATCCACTTTCAGGTGAAGGATCTGTTAGCCAGGATCTCCACCAAATGGCAGATGCTCCTTCAGCGAACCAAACCCCTCAATGTACAGTAGCTACACTTTTTTTATTTGTTTTGTTTGAAATAATGTCAGGTACACAGAGTCTTATAATGTATTGTCATTCTCTCTTACGTAGGGTAAGCTGTATGATTATTTCCAGCCTTTGGACATGTTTCAAAGCAGCCAAGAGGATGAAGAGGTCACTTTAATTGAGGAAGAAGATGATGAAGAAGAAGAAGAAGAAGACACCACTTTAACCAACGAGAACGATGTTAAAGTGGTTGCTGAAAACGAAGAAGAGGAAAAACAAGTGGCAATGGAGGCTGAAGATGGTGTAGAACTAACTAAAAAGGCTGAAAACATTGAGGAAGATGGTGCTGAGAATGACACAAACAGAACAGAAGAGGCAGCAATGCAAGAGACTGGTAACCAAGCAATACCTGTGGTGCAATCTCAAGCTTTGAACGAGCTAATGGTTGCATACGCAGATGAATGAGAATGAGTTTGCAAGGCCAGTTCATGCCACATTTTAAAAAGCATCATTTTTGTGTCATTAAGATTTCTTTGCTGGGTGTTGATGCCCATTAACTTAATGTTCTGTTCAATTTGCACAACATATTACAGTTTTAAAAAAATGTAATACTTAAAGGTTTATGCCTTGTGTACTTTTCGATTTGTGTTGCATTTTTTTTTAAA
Source organism: Anablepsoides cearensis (assembly GCA_032275365.1). NCBI lineage: Eukaryota > Metazoa > Chordata > Actinopteri > Cyprinodontiformes > Rivulidae > Anablepsoides > Anablepsoides cearensis. The sequence goes on along the minus strand of JAUBOC010000089.1, from coordinate 17,063,933 downwards.
TAATTTAATAAACATTTGAGAAAGAGCCTCTTGTTTTTTTGTACTTTTGCTTCAGTTGTAAAATGTTTGAAAACAAGGTTTTATTCCTTCTTGTTGTAATTTCACTGTTGCCTGTTTGAACTTGGTTAAGTTTTCCTGTGGGAAAATATTTTGACTTGTAAAATACCTTGTTTTGGCTTTCACCAAATACAATTAAACTTTGTTTACAATTTTTCATAATTACTTTTTGCGGGTTTTTTTTTTATTATTATTATGAAAGATAAAAAAATGAGTGATAACAAAACATTGGTATATCATAAAATGTTTTTGTTTTTTATATCTTAAGATAAATTTAGACGAAACATTAAAGATTGATGTAATAAGTGTTTGTTTAAAAAAGGGCAATTAAAGTAGAGAAGTATTTTAGATGCTGGTAGGTTGGCCGGGATTTTAAGGTCGTGGGTTCGAGCCCAGGTTGCGTTTTTTTTTTTTTTTTTTTTTTTTTTTTTTTTTTTTTTTTTTTTTTTTTTTAATAGTGTGAATGATTCACACTATTGTTTTCGTGTTTCGCAGGAAATACAATATATCTAGTTATTATTATTACTACTAAACATTTTCCTTGAGCATTCTAAGCAACAAGCCTCTGATCAGTGTCTGTTCCACTCCGCCCCACTTTCTCTCGGTTGCTTGGTAACGGCAGTCAGGTGACTGTCTGCAGACGGAACATGGCTGACCTGTCAGAAGACCAATGAGGGAAAGGCCAAATTTTGCATAATCGATCCTGTTTTCTTTCGTCGTTTCTGACCACATTTGACCGTCGTGGGCAGCGTTTGACGAAAACTAGCCAAGGTAAGCGTAGGAGCGCCTCTTCTTGTAGCACACTTCGTGTTCCTTCAAGCAGCAGCAGTAGTAGTCAGTGTTAGTGCTAAGTGCTAACTGCTAGCCAAAAACAGTCCCCGCTTTTTCTTAAAGAACCAACAGAAAATGGGAATAAAAAAAGTTTACGGGGACATGACAAGTTGGCTTTCGCAAATGTAACAGCAAAGCCAACTATGTTTTACTGTAACTATGCCGGTAAAACTACTTACAACTATGTATGTTGTTAACGAAAGGGAAACTACAAGTCTAGAAACATCAGTACAGCTTTGGAAGCTAGTCATGTATCATAGCAGGGAACCATTGCTTTAACTATTTTAACTGGGTTTAAATAAACTCCACGGACACTTATCCAGTCTCATGACATTGAGAAACGTAATGTCTGCAGTAAATTACATAAAATATCGCTCATAATTCATGGAAATAGAATAAACAGTGGCCTAGAGACACTAATTCATAACCTAGTAAGCTTTAGCGTAAGAGATCTCTGTTCTTGACTTGTTTTACAATAAACCTTTGACCTGAGAGCTAAAGTTCTTACAGGCTGTTAAATTAAGATGTTGTAAAATAGAAGAAAAAAAGCTGTAATAATTATAAACAGCTTTGTTTTCTACTACTTGTTTGGTAGCATTAATGTTAAACAGAAACTCGATTTTTCCCAGTGTGATTTTGTTTCATTCAATGTCTAAAACGTGACCATGGAACAGCTAAGCGATGGGATCTTGGGTTTTAAATGTCTGAACCAGTCAGCAAGGGAAAATGCATTGTATGTATGCCTATGAATCATCAATATATCATTTAAGCCAGTTTGGAAGTATCAAAACATTTTTTTGGGTTAGTCCAGCTCACAAGTCAAATATATTCAAAGTTTGGAGTGATGTCATTGCAAATTTTTATGTCTCTAAAATGACAAATTACAGCATGACTAACATTTCCTTTATCAAATCTGTGCTTACAAGTGGTTTCTTTCATCATGTTTTGCAAAAACAAATTGATTTGCAAATTACAGTCAGTGGAATGCAGCCGCGGCAACTAGTTTACTTCTTGTTTGGTGTTTCTCTGTCTTTTTAACCACATTACAAAGCGATATGAATTATTAATTATTTTCTAACAACAAGTGATCTGATTGCAGATGAGTGCGTTGCCAGATGGAATGGCAAACGGCCCAAGTAGGAATGCACACTTGGACCAAGAAGATACTCAAATTTGGGAGAGGCCATGGAGTCTTGAAGAGATACGGCAACACAGTGCCAACTGGTCTTTAGCTGCTGACTCTGGGGTAGGTTTGATGTGATCTTTAATTCTGACATGGGCAACGGGGGGAGGGTAAAACCGTTAACTGAATAGGAAAAGCACAGCAGAAAAAAAAAAGATTGCGAAATGTGTGTTGCAATAAACTTACAACTGTCTTGTTTTTATAACCATTTTTTTTTCTTTCTTCACAGCTTTTCCACTTCCTTCAAGACTTCTCCCAGAGAATGATGTCAAAAACACATGAGATTGAAAAGCAGTTGGACAGTCTTATCTGTGACACCAAGGCCACCGACAGCCGCTTACATTCTGTCTTCAATGACTTTCTAATGCTTTCTAATACACAGTTTATTGAAAATGTATGTATCTCTTTTGAAAAAGTGTTTTAGCTTACATAGTGTTTTCTTTAACTTGTTGTAATCACCCACAAAAAAGACGTATTTTATTTTTTATTTTTGTGTTTTGTTACAGAGAGTGTACGATGAAGAAGTAGAGGAGACTGTTCCCAAATCGGATGCGCTAGAGAAGCAGCCTGAGCAGGTACATTAGCATTCAGAAAACTCCTCCCACCTCCCTCATTATTCCCATAATGATTAGATTTATCGTTATCCAAGGAGAAGACTCGAGAGCAGAAGGAGGCGGAGCTGATCCCTAAGATGCAGGAAGCGGTGAACTACGGTCTAAAAGTTTTGGAGTCCGCCTTTGAGCATCTGGACATCAAGGCGGGGAACTCCGACTCAGAGGACGAGGACATCACAGAACGAGTGGAGCCTATCCTGGAGCCCAAGGTGTGCTGCTGGTCTTAATTAAAAAAAAACATGCTATGCAAGATGGAATTATTGTGATTTTATTTAATATGTTGTAATTTACATTTTTAGGATCTGTATGTGGATCGGCCACTTCCTTATCTGATCGGTTCTCAAGCCTTCATGGAACAAGATGATGTAGGACTTGGTGACCTGTCAAGTGACGGTAATAATCTGTCTTGTTTTTTGTTTGTTTGTTTTCTGTCTGTATTATAGTGTGACGTTAATTAAGCTTTTTGTGTTTTTCAGAAATGTCAGTTGACAGCGACAGGGACAGTGTGATTGACAGTGAAGATGACAAGGAAACCGTTGTAAGCCCATTTTCTCTTACTCCTTTCAGTTTGTTGATGAGAACGTTTGATGGATTTCTTTATTTATTTACTTAACAGCATTCAGATGACGACTCCTATCAGGAGGAGCAGGAAGGTCACAATAACATAAAAAAGGTATTTTAAATACATGGTCTGCCAGCATAAAAATTTTCATTATATGCAAAGCAAAGATAAAATTTCACTTTTTTTTTTCCCCACACTCATCTAGAAGTCATCCATGGTGAGTTACGAAGAGGAGGAGGAGGAGGAGGATTCTGACATATTTGGAGAATCAGACAAAGATGAAGATATTGATGACACAAAAGTTAGTATAAAAACAAGTGTTTGAGTTGAAACAATGCCTTTTCGGTACTAATAATTCCCATTAAGCCTAAGAGATGTAACCTCCACTCCAATATTTCACAGAAAACAGACCCGTCAGATTTTGCAAATGAGCTAGCTGCTCGAATCAAAGGAGAAATCAACAACAGGCCGGAGGGAGATCAAGCGTGTAAGTATCTACCATTACTGAGTATTTAATTTTATTTAATTTTATTTTATTTTATTTTATTTTATTTTATTTTATTTTATTTTATTTTCAACTCCATCCATGTTCTCATTTGGCATTTGCACTAAAAATAAACATTAGGAATGATTTCCATCGCTACATGTGCATTCTTATGAATATTTTTTTTCTCCCGTGTCATTATCATGGAAGCTTTATCATCTAAGAAGAAGAGTAAAGCCAGAAAAGAGTCAAAATCTACAAATCCACAGGGTAGGGTACTCATTCATCCTCATGGGACTCACCCTTTTTGTTGAACACTGCATTAGTTTTGTGTCAATAGACACTTTGTTGTCGTTTTACGTAATGCTGTGTGTTCTGTGTGGACTTTAACAGCAGCTGAAGAGGACAGCGATGACATGTTTAAGCCTCCAAAGTTGGATGATGAGGACTTCTCCCCATTTGGAGGAAAAAGCGGCCTCTTTAGTGGAGGGAAAGGCCTCTTTGACGATGACGACGAGGTGCAGTGAGCAAATTTATCTCCACATCCCAAAAATCTGTGAAAGGCAGAGATTTATTTGTTGTTGTTTTATGATTCAGGGAGATCTTTTCTCTGAGGCACCGAAGCCTGTGATGGAAGAGCAAAAAGCAACAAACGTAACTGTGAAAAGCACAGCTCAAGCTACAGGTAAGATATAGAAAAGATTTATTAAAAAATAAAGACCATCAAACAAAACAGACATCAATTTTTATTTTTCTGTCCAGAATCTAGCAAACCTAATAAGAAGATTCCAGCTGGAGCTGTATCAATATTCCCAGGTAGTAGCAGAGGGAAATCTATCACAGCAGATATTTTTATTTTCTGCTTGCTTTGTGATACTTAAACTAACTTTCTCGTATCAGATAACAGCCTCTTCAGTTCAGGACATGACTCTGATTCAGAGGAGAGGAAAGAGAATGGCTCTCCAGCTGTTAGGACTCATGTTGCCCCCAAACAAACTCCCACAGGAGCTGCTGCTGCTGGTGGAGGAGGAGGAAAGGGATTATTTGATGACGAGGAGGAGGAAGATGATGACTTCTTTGGTGGTAAAAGCCCGAAAAAGCCTGATACTAGTAAGTCAGCTGAAATAGGTGTTTAAGTGCTGCACTCTTGCAGTGTGATCTCTTGTCATTTAGTTCTAACTGTTTTTTTCTCCCCCAGTTGTACAACAGAAACCTAAACCCAAGACACATATTGACCTTTTTGATGATGAAGATGAGGAGGGGGACATTTTCAGTGGCAGCGCATCAACTTCCACTCAGAGCAAGAGGGAGGTTGTGGAAAAAATGGATAAACCACCTGAGAAAAAGGCAAAAAATATTTTGATTGCATTAAAAAAACCTTCCTATTATTGTTTATGTGTTTTTTTATGTTCCTGTTTTAACATTTTCTTATGTTTAGATGCCACCTGGGGCTATTTCCACATTTGGCCCTGCGACTAAAAGCTTGCTGAGTGAAGGCCTGAAAAAACGCAGAGGATCCACCAACGAGGAGTCAGAGAAACCGGACCTGGTCTGTATCTGTTCACTCCTGGCAAAATCCAATTTGGTGTGTTTTCACTTGCAAAATCGCAGATCCTATGTTACTTCACTGGGCTTCAGTGTTCAGGCCAGCTGTGATGTCAGAAAGGCTTTAAAAAAAATAAAACTTTTATTCTACAAAAAAGAAGAAAAAAATGTCAGAAATTGCATAAATTGTAGAACAGGGCTGTTCAACTGGTGACCTGTGGGCCACATCCGGCCTGTAGGTGACTTGTTGATTTTTTTTTTTTTTTTTTAGTTAATTTATTTGAAAAATAGATTTTAAATCAACTATAAAATAAAAAAAAATTATGATTCAAAGCATAAACAAAAGAAAGTACTTGCTTCATTACATACTGCAGTATATTACCTACCATGAATGAGCAGTGCCCCCTGCAACTCTCCGGGATGACTTACTGTGGGCTCCTGAGTAATTTAGCTGATTAGCTCTGTTGTAGAGTAAAAACAATTTGACAATTTGTCCTCAGGTCTAACAAGAAACTGAACTGATAAAACCTGTGGACTGATAAAAACAGTACACTGCGTGGCAAACATAAAACATGGTTCTGCAGTAAGAGAATTTAGCCTCCTGTTGGGTATTTTTATAATTATAATGTTGCATTATCTTTATTTTCATTTTGCACAACAAGCATGTTTAGGTTTTTTGTGAGGTGAATGATTCTGTATATATATTTTCAAGTTATTTAAAAGCTTATATCTAATTTAGTCCACAGACACAGCAGCCTAAATACCAAAAAAAGGCTATTTTGTTGTTGTTGTGTATTTCAGAATGGTCCTGTTGCTGATGTCGGAAAAGCTGCTGTTGATCAAATTGAGAAACCTCAGTCTAGAGGTCTCTTCTCTGATGATGAAGACTCCCAGGTCAGGCTCACAAGCCTCAATAAGAAAATAATAATTAATAACATCATTTGATTTGACTGTAAAGATGTACATTTAATTGCCACAGTTATTTACTGCCACCCCCAAGAGCCAACCTAAGCCTGAACCGACAAGTCTGGGCAAAACCAGCAAGGCGCCCTTATTGTTATTTGATGATGAGGAGGAGGAGGAAGAGGTAACAGTTGCTTTTTAAAATCAAATGAGATTTGTTCTTGATAACATTATATAACTGTTACCATGTTTGTCACCTTGCAGGATTTGTTTGCATCTGCAGCTGATTCTAAAGAAAAGACCGCTCAGCCTAAACCTGCCACACCACAACCTAGCAAGGCTGCGGCCAGCTTGCTTTTCAGCGACGATGAGGTATGAAAATACAAAAAAAAACAATAATAATAATTAAAAGGCTTTTTGTGCTCCTCAGTGCTGCTTTCTTGGATGTAATGCATTGTTATGTGGGACAACAGGACCAATTGATGAGTCCAAAAAGTAGCACAACAAAGCCAGACAGCAAGACGGGCGGGATGAAAACCAGCACCAGTGCCCCATCTAGTCTGCCGAGCGCCAAAACGCCTCAGAAGAGCAGCCTGTTTGATGAAGAGGAGGATGACGACCTGTTTGCCCCGCCCAAAGAGTCCAGGTATTTACAGCTTTAAATAACAATCTGTTCATACGTTTTAAACTTTTAGCATAGGTTACAGCCTTAACCTGTTCTTTTTTGTCACTTCCATGTGTAGTCAGAAGAAGCCCCAGAAGGTTGCTCTCCTGTTTGAAGATGAGGAGGATTTTGATGATGAAGGATCTCTTTTTGACACTAAACCTGCAGTTAAAACAAACACCAAACCTCCAGCTAAAGTGAGTTCCCCAAGCCATTGTTCTATGTATTTTATACCTCTGATTGTACCAAAAGTTTTGGAAAAAATTAGGGAATTTTAGGAGAATTCATTGAATTTAGAAATTTAAACATGAATTTACAGACGTTTCTGTTTCAGACACCTGTTGTCCCCGCTGAGCCGTCCCCCCTGCCCGAGGAAGTCGCAGCAAAGGAGGACACACAGGCGCAGCAGAAACCTGCAGAAAAATCTCCTGAACAGCTCCCCACTTTGCCGTCGCAGGAGAGCGCCGCGGGTAAAAAGAAGCCCGCTGGAGCCGTCAGCCTGTTCGGGGGCATTGATGTTCTGAACGGCAAGCAGACAAAGACGCCGCTGGATGGGACAGAACACGATGACATCTTCCTCTCTAAGGAAAGCCCTCCACCATTAAGGAAGGAGGAAAAGAAGGAAGCAAAGGGCAAAACAAAAATCGTCAGTCTGTTTGATGATGATGACGAGGAGGAGGAGGAGGAATCAGACTGGCGTGATCCGATATCCATTCCCAGTGAGCCCATGGCGGGGAAGCCACAAAAGGTTTGTCTGCTTTGTAGCCAAACAAATAATGAGGCGAAAATGTAATTTAATAACATTACTGTATTACATTTAAACTGGTTTATTCTCTTATAGTCTGCAGAGGAGCGGCCGCAGACAAAAAGCACAGGTGTGTTCCAGGACGAAGAGTTGCTGTTCAGTCACACTCAGCAGAAGGATAACGACCCAGATGTCGACCTCTTTGCAACCTCAGGGAAAGCTGCTGTCAGTATAAGCATGCGACATAATTAATGTCTGCGTCTTCTTGTTTTTCAAATTACATTTTGAAAGAACGCAGATGTCTTTTAGTAGTTCTTAAGAATATGTTGTTTGTTTTCCAGAGTTCTGAGGTCAGCTCAGAGAGACCAGCAGCACCCAGTTTGTTTTCAGATGATGATGAAGATGACCTTTTCAGCTCCGTCAAGCCAAAACCTCCACCTCCGGTATCAATTCATTTTAAAGGATTACAAAACGTACATTTCTGCTTTTGTTGTTTTGACTGTTACGGTGGTTAAAAAAAATATCTTAGCCAGTTTTTCATTTTGCTTTCCAGAAGATAGCAGAGAAACCCAAAAATCTGCACGACAGAGCACCACTCGCAAGCCCAGATCCAGTGTCTGAGATTCAGGTGGGTCTGCTTGATTTTACTCTTGTACATCATGTTTTGTTTCTGGACCATAAACACACAAAACTCTGCAGCTATGTGATATCGATTTAAGCTTATATTTTGTTTTTATTGTATATTTTTTTTTTACGTATCGATGGAAATAAATTAGGTAGTTTGTTCGAAACAAGAAATGCTTTCTTTGAATACATTTTGACGCTTGTTGTAATCTGATCACACAGAAACCTGCACAAAGTCCTGTAAAACCTAAAGAGTTCTCATCAAGGATTGGGAAACTTCAAGTAATTTTTTTTCTTTTTTTTAAACTGAATCAGAAATCTTAAATTCTGACACTTTTCTCTGATTTCTTCTTGGAGAAATCTCTTATTGCCACTTAAATGATTTGTCTCTCAGTCTTTTCACATTCCATATTTAAACTTTGGCTATGAAATCATTTCATTTCACTGTGCTGATCTGGGGAAAAGAATGCTTGCTCCTTTTTGCTGTTTAATTTTATTTTATTTTTTTGCACTTTTTGCTTTTGCACCATTTTCACCCTACATCCTGCGTCGTCTTTTCTCTGAAAGTTGTTCTGTTTGAAATCTTTTACAACTGCAAAGCTGATACAGTTCTGTAGTTCAGCTGGTTCTCACCAGGGTATCAAATTAGAAAATTACAACTCCAGATGAACAGCAAAGCATGAAGTCATACTCAGGGACAATTGGTAGAAGTGGGCTAGTTAGGGCTAAGCCCTCCATAGTGTTTAATAAAAATGTTAAAATACTTAAACACAAATTAAAAATACTGCTGCCAAACAGCCTAGAGAGAATCTTTCCAAAGGAACAACAGCCCCTTTCATTTACTGTCTTTCATGGTACAGAATGATTGACTGACGTCTTGTCCCACCCCCTCTGTTTGCTGCTCATTGGGGCTAACTTTGTTGAGCCCAGGGTCAGGCTTTAGCCAATGAGGGTGGACGCACAATAAAAAACAAGGTGGATTATTTAATTTCTGACTCATTTCCTTTATGAATTTTGAGGAAAAACTGAACGTGACAACGTTGGGGGCAGAAAAAGCAGCAAAACTGAACTTTTTCTGTGACCTAAAAAAGCACTGGTTAACAGCAAGTGTAGCTAAAAAAAATCTATTTTCTGCTTTCTGTGTCTTTGCTGTTTGGGGGAGACACAGCTTGGATTTATATTGTATATCTGTTAGCCCACCCTTCAATTATCCCCACCAGCCACCACTGAATATTCTCTTTATTTAATTAAATTTAAGAGAGAATGCAGAATAGGAATGTGGAAAAACTTGGTAAATCCCTTCTACTTTGTAGAAAGTGAGAACTTTAGTAGCAGCCAGGTGCTGATGATCAAATGCACCTAACTGTTCAACCATCAGGAAGCATGAGCACCTCTATAAAGACTGAGTTTGGGGAAGTTTGCTGGTTGTGTTAACACAGTGCTTAGAAGAAAAAAAAAATAAACTAGTTTTTAGAGATCCAGTTGTTGCTTGAATCAAAATAATATATTTACATTTATTCACCTGTGGAACACAGTTAAGACAATTTCTAATCTTCCCAAAGTTGCACAATGTTAAATTGTGCAATTCTAAAAATGAATGCAGGGATTTTTTTTGCTTCATCTGAGACCTCCACGTCTCAGTTAAGATATTAAATATTAAACTTTCTGACAGTTTATTATGAAAAAGACTGAATGAGTATGATCTGTTTTGAAGACTTGCCCAAAGAAAGCTTCTTATCTCTTAAAATAAAAAAACAGAAATGGCAGAGGGTTAGCAGAGTTAAATCTGGGGGGAAAAAAGACCACTTTTGAAGATGATCAATGAACAGATACAGTTGTGGTCAAAAGTTTACATACACTTGTAAAGAAACATAATGTTATGGCTGTCTTGAGTTTTCAATA
>JAUBOC010000089.1:17040071-17053719 GCA_032275365.1 Anablepsoides cearensis | reverse complement strand
GAACTTATTGAAAACTCAAGACAGCCATAACATTATGTGTCTTTACAAGTGTATGTAAACTTTTGACCACAACTGTAAGACCAAAGTTGGCCATAATACAGAGCATCATGTTTAATAAAAACCACATAAAGCAAAAAAAAAAAACACACAACAGAGAATATACTGAATCATTGTGGAATTTCATGTTTTTACAAAAAGAGGGCAGACTTTGGTTTAGTTTGTGATAAATAAATAATGACTTGATGTAATATGGAGTGAGGGAGGGACATCTGAGTTTGTATTTATTTTTTTTGAAAACCTGGTAATAACCAGATGAATTAAATATTGTGTTCTTGTGCTAAAATCTTTAGAAATCACAGGGTTATTATTTTCACCATGAATGTATTTTCTAAATTGTTAAACATTTGTGTTGATGTTTCCTTTTTCTCTTTATGTTCAGGCCAGTCTGATGATCAACCCTGCTGCTTTGCTCCCCGGTGCTGCTTCTAGTATGTCTGGAACTTATAGCTCTTCCTCTGGGGTCTCCAGCTCCAGTCTGAGTCCAAGTCCTGTTTCCACCCCCGTAGGGGCTCAGGTGGAGACTGAAGGGGGCGTGAGCTTTGAGAGCCCAGTGCAGGTCACAACACTGCAGAGCGCACACAAGGTGGGTTTTTAGTTCCTCGTTAGATCTTTCCATTGCTTTTATTGCTGTTGTGACATGAGCACAAGATGTTAGCGAGAATCTTTTGTGACGCAGACTCGAGTAAAAGGTTCTGTACTTCGAAGACCCCAGTCCAGAGCGGCAAGGCAGCAAGCAGCTCAAAAATCCCTGGACAATAAAAAGGGGGGCCTTGCAGATGCTCTTGGGCAAGCTTCCAGTCTGTCTGCTTTGGTCCCTCCTCCACCAGAAAAGCCCAGCCAAACACACGTAGTTCCACCATCTATCTCAGCTGCACCTCCATCGTTGCCAACCCCCTCATCTGTGCAGCCTTCATCCCCTCAATTCTCTCGCAGACCCTCTGAACTGACTCTGTCAGTAACGACAAATGCTGAAAAGAAAGGCTCTAGCAAGTACAGCAGCAGCGCCAGGGCACCGCTATCATCTGATGACAATGACCTCTTTGGCTCTGATGGTCTCTTCGGGGCAAGTTCAATCACTAATAAACCCTCCAAGCCCCCCACCAGAGAGACTACCAAGACCAGTCAGACTCATGCCAGTAGTGGGGTGGGACTGAAGAAAGACCAAGATATAAGCACACTTCCTTCTATTTTTGATGATAACACTGACGACCTTTTCCAAACTGTTAAGCCACAAGCAGCTGCAATGAAAGCCCCCAAAGTCTCATCCTTTTTGGAGGAAGATGATGATGATGACATTTTTGGATTGAGCAATAGTTCAACATCAACGTCCAAAAGTAGCAAAGAAATCAAGAATGGCAGCAGTTTTTCAAATCAGGACATCTTTCAGGTACCTTTTACGTTCTGATTATGAAATAACTCAAAAATTTTTGCCATCCGGTTTTTATTTCATTTCTTCTCTTTCGTGGCTAAATTCTGTTTACAGGATGAAGCAACCACTGTGCCTAAAGTTCAGAAAAAGCTCAAAGAGAAGTCCATCGATGCTAGCTTGTTCGATGATAACATAGACATTTTTGCTGACCTAACAGACACTTTAAAACCCAAACAAAAGTCCAAAACAAAGGGAGAAACCAAATCAATATTTGATGACGACATGGGTAAGCATCTGTGTATATTTTCCAAAAGTAAATTGTGTTGTCTAACTTTATTGATCCCGTCACATCTAACTATTTCTTCTACTCTGTTTTTTTAAAGATGACATTTTTTCAACAAGCACAGTAAAACCAGCAGCAAAGGCTCCTGATAAATTAAAGAAAGCAACACCATCCCAGAAGACTGATACAGCAGCAGATTCCAGCAACATATTTGATGACCCACTTAATGCTCTGGGTGGGAACTGATGTTTTGTACTGGTCAGATTTGTAAAAATTTGGATTTATTCTTTTGTCATTAGCAGATCATTTAAAGATATTGGATACATTGTTGATAGAGTATTTATTGCTAAAAATTCAAATCAGTACTGTGGCTTATTTTTGGCTGCTAAAGATTGAAATGATTGATTCCTGACATCATCCAACAGCGTGATCATATTGGCATCGTTCATAAATAAATTTAGTCTTTATTATACATGACAGCACTTTATAAGCATACCTTATGCTTTGTCTCAAGGCCTGCAGAAATTAACAGTAATTTTTTTCTTTTTGTATTCATTTTGCTTATGAAATTTCATATTTTGTTTGTGCCATATTGTACTTTTTGTCCTAGTTATTTTTGATTGTTTTTATTAAGAAATTCATCCATTTCTTAACTTGGGCTGTAATGAAAGCAAAACTTCTTTTTTTTAATAACTAAAAAGAAACCTATTTTACCTGCAGTGTGTCTGATCATTTCCAGAACTGTAATAAAATGTGTTTCGTTTGCCTTGACATGGTGTTAATAACGGATCATCATCAGACCATTATCAATAACACAAATTAGTATTGTTGGTATGATGTTCCTTTCACGTAATGCTTTTCTCTCAGTGCTTTGAATGTTTGGCCTCTCAGGTAAAACAGCTATTTTGACAATGAAAAATTAAAGCCACTCATTTTGATAACAAAAGCTTATTAAAATGCAGACACAAATTTATAATGCAAATGTTTACACACAAGTTACAAATAATTGGGTTAAAATCTTGTTTTTTTTTCACATACAATACCAAATGAACAATCTTGGCCTGAAGTCCCGCCTACCTCGTCCCTCTCTATTGGTTCATTTGTTAATCAATCAAACCGGAGACATGAAGGTGTTGTTCGGTAGCCTTTTGACAAGTACAAAGATGTCTCTGACCAGGGGCCAGCGGCGGCTAACAGCGGTCACCAATTTAGTCTGTTCCTTTAGTACCTTTTACAGTTAACTGTAATGTCGCTTAGTTTTGGTTTGCTACCTTCTCGACGGCCGCGCAAGACGGAGAGAGCTGAAGCTATTGGATGTAGCTTAGCAGCTGCTAGCCAACCACTGTGAAAGGAAGCCATTGTTTGAGTTGTTGGCTCATCATCATGGCAACGAAAGCGTCGGCTAGACTAGCTTACTGGTAAGTATATTTTTACAGAAACACAGCGGAATGCAGAGATATGTCTACAGAAAAGAATAGGGTTTTATAAATATCCGTGCTAGCTAACGCTGGGCTCTGGGATCACAATGACACAAGCAAGGCAAGCTGCTGAACTCCATCATCTCTGTTGTTAGCTTCATGTCCTAGCCTGTAGCTTATTCTGCTCTGCTGCGGACATACTCCACGGCATTTGGTGGATGTTTTTATCTTTGAGCACAAACGTTTTCTTTTATTAATGACTCTGGCCGTCGCAGCCCTTTTTTGGATCTTGGGCCTTGTCCCTCCACAGAAAGTTCATCCTTAGTTTAACACGGTTAAGGTCTTCTGTGGGTTACCTTTCATTCCAAGAAAATTGATGAAAACAGTTTACCCTCAAATCTGCACTATTCTCATTATTTTGTGTGTATTTTACAATAATACGCTGTTGCAGTATTTTTTTTTTTTCTTCTTTATTTTAGCAAATTTCTATTGTCATCATTACAAAAATATTATTTTGGCTGGTGGTTTTATTACTTGTAATCCATCATAGCTTCAAAATGTCAATACAAAAATGTGGTATCGCTACACAAGCCTTGTAACAATATGTCGAGTAATTGTTGTTTAAGAGAGAATAAATTAGAAGAGTTTCTAATGTAAATTACTAAATTTTTAGTTTGCAATAACTATTCTGTGACTTGGTTTACTTTAAGTGAGAGAAAACAAAATGCCTCTGTACAGCACAAACACATGCACGGATGCTTCATAATACACAATTTGCACAAGTTTTAAATGTTACATTTTAAAATTGCACATCATTATCAGCACATAATTTGTATTGACTCATTAACACTTTGAAATCTATTATGTATTATCCAAGAAAAGATCAATCTAGGCATGTTTGTGCATGCAAAAATGCCCATCTAACCAAGTCTTACAATCTTATATCTAACCCAAAGGTATTTTTTTAACTGATATACTAAGAAAAAGGATGTGATTATTAATTTTCTTAACCTGGACAGTTTTCCTTATTTCAGGAAGTCTCATCAAGTGTATTTGTCTTGCTTCACTGGCAGAATATTTCACTTAATTTAAGAAGATTCAGGCTATAATATAGTATTATTATTATTATTATTATTATTATTATTATTATTATTTTTTTTTTTTTTTTTTTTTTTTTTTTTTTTTTTTTTTTTTTTAGATGGCTAATTTTTGCATTAAACCTAATTAAAACCATCCGGCCCTTTTAACAGGCTGTGCTGCAGTGGTAGGGCAGCAGACTTGGGACTGGAAAGTCACAAGTTTGATTGTCCTTGAGTGAGACACACACAATGATGATCACATTATTTAAGAAATTAAACAAGGTGTAGGTATTGTTTTTAATTGATAAATTGCAATACGGCTAGAGACAAGATCTGAAATTGGCTGAAGAAGAGACCTGATGATCCTATAAAGTATTTCTTATCTGCATCAGCTGTAAGACAAAATTACTGGTAGTTGTTAAAAAAATGCCATGTCATGCATCCCTTATAAATTTAGTCCATCTTGCATCAGGTGCTGGCGTGGATAGTCTGACCTGCTCTTCTTACAGTTTATACTGTGTAGCATGTTTAAGTCGAGTGACATACAAGAAGATTTGTCCAAGACTGTGGCCATCATCGGGACACTTTATACCAATGATGTGCTTGTATAACACCTGATCTTGGATTTTAATGCCCTTAATGCTTGTGCTGAAAGTTTTATGAGAAATTTGCATGTGTTTGCTCAAAATGTACCATGATTTTACCATTGCTACAATTTGAAAATAATTCAGTCCTATTAATATGTAAAAAAAAAAAAAAAAAAACAATAACTACGTGTTAACAAATACTAAATAACTTTGAGTTTAGCTAGTAAATTGCAAAACCAACTTTTAACACTATTTCAACACCTCAATATCATGGAGGCACATTGTTTCCTCAAGACATCAAACTATAGAGACCACCAGTAATTTGCTTTTGTTTGCTTTTTCCTTGTCTTATCTTACAGCTGAGGCCGTCCTACATGATGTGTGACAGTAGTGAGGCGAGTGAACGGTCCCCCTCTTTATCCTCTTGGGTCAGCCTCCTCAATTCACTATCCTCCTAAAGTCTCTTTCCCAACCGGCCAAGATGACTAACAGGAAGGAGCCACCTTTCTTCAATGACGACAGTGTGGGAACCTTTCAGTACAAGCTTCCCTTTTATGACACTATGGAGCTTTTCATAGAGACCCTGACAGGGACTTGTTTTGAGCTGCGCGTGTTGCCCTTTGAAGCTGTCATATCAGTCAAAGCGAAGATCCAGAGGCTGGAAGGTACGCGGCTCACAGATGTGTAGTTTGCATGTTTTAATTTCCCTCTGGGATAAATAAAGTATTTTTGAATTGAATTGAATTGAATTTACACTGCTGTTAGGAAAATGTGCCCATTCCGTTTTACAAGCCAATTAATGGTGCTGAATGAATGTAAATGTAATCATGTAGATATCTACTAATTTCAGACTTGAGAAGCAAACGGAATGCCTACATCTTGTAATATTACTTGTTTTACAAACAGAAGAGCATATTTTTATGTGTTCTGCGAAATAACCTTTTTTTAAAGCAGTGATTTGTTCTTCAAGTCTTTGCGTTGATTTGCATCAGAGATTCTCTGCAATTTCATCTGAAATCCATTGAACACGACAGATATTGGGCTAGTTTTCAAAATTCAGTTTAACTGCGATTATTAAAAAAATATATACTGCAAATGTTTTCTTTAGAGTGCTGAGAATTGTGTCTATATTCTCACAGCTTTAGAAACAAGTTCTGCAGTTTGAGCTGAGTTGAGCTCAGGCTGGTACATTTTTAATCTGTCTTTTGGCTCACCACACCAGGTACCTCTCATTATACTGTATAATATGTGTTTTTTTTTTCTCTTAGTAAAATTTGAATAATTATTTTAGTAACATAAAATTTATTTTAGTAAGTTGTTTAAAAATCAAAACACTACAATAGATCTATGGACTCGTTTTATCACCTAAAGGAGACATTTGACACAGTGCAGATGATGAAGACAGCAAGATGTTTAAAGTTGTTGAGTGTGAAACACGAATTGGATTTTATTTTTTATTATTATTGCTGTGCTCACTTTTGGCCCGAATGTAATCAGTGCTTTATGTGGTGTGAGGGCTGTTAGAGAAGCTGGTATGTTTCTGAGCATACCCCACTGCAGTGAAGGCTCCTCGTGCACTAAAATTTATGGGTTGCCTCCAGCATAAAGTTAGTGGGTTCAGTGACTGCAAGCATCAAAAGCTCTCTGACCACACATACACCGTCTCATTCCAATCAGAAGATTTAGAGAACCTTTGTATTCCCTTGACTCTCTGTATGCACAAGATCACCATTTTAAAAATATCCCAGGTTCTTTTTGAAGGCAGCTGAAATGTTTTTCAGTCATCCAAATTGCTTATTTGTAACTTTCTACTACTTTTAAGTATGTTATTTTAATGCATATTGTTTTCATAATTTTAGCTGCCAATGTATCTGGTGTGGAATTGGGACTTTTTGAACCTATGTGTAGTTTTGTCTTTAGGGGGCAGGCATGAATCATTTATCGTGATGTATGGATACCATATTCCTTGTCAGATTAGTAAACGTAGTGAATGAAACATGAACCTGTCCTTGTGAACTTGGGTTGTTTTCTCTCCTACCCTCTCCCCGACTGTATAAAGGTATTCCAGTTGCCCAGCAGCATCTTATCTGGAACAACGTAGAGTTGGATGATGATCACTGTCTACATGATTATGGGTAAATTCATTCCTCCCGACACATCCTGCCTTTTCAAAATCACGCATTTGAACTTGCTGTCATGGAGGAAGTGACTCTGATTACATGTTGTGGAGCGCTGCGAGACAAGAAACGTGCAAGAGCGTGCTCTTCCTCTCATCTTTTTTTTTCTGAGCTGCAGAGTTCGCCCTCCAGTGCTCTGCTGGCTGCAGATGGTGGTATTGTTATGAATTTTTGTCACTTAATTTTTCACACGAACAGCCTCTTGAGAGATCTGACCGATCCTTTCTATCACACTGCCGCATGCTTTTTGAAGTTTTAGAAACGGAGGAGGGGGAGAGAGAGTGCAGTGAAGCATCTGCTGGTGTTCCAGAGCAATTTTCAGTCCTGTGCTCAAGTTCATCTGGATGTGATACTATGCCATGAAATGCTTATTTTAGATAACATTTGAATGAACTTACACTAAAAACATAAATGCTGCTTTCTGTTCTCACTTTATGCACTGGATTGTTATTATATCTTGTGTTGCATTAAGTATTCTTTGTGTGTTTGCAGCATTGCTGAGGGCTGCACATTAAAACTTGTCTTAGCCATGAGGGGAGGCCCAATTAACACCAGAAGGGGTAAGAAGCATACCAAAGAGCGATATTTATAGTTTTATAATATATAAATGCATTTTTTATTAATAAACTCCATAAAGTTAACAGTTTCTTGCTTCTAATGGCAAAATCTCATCTCTTCATCAGTGACTTTGGAGGATCCTATAAAGGAAGTGGCTGACCTCATGGAGAGCACAAAGGAGGACAGTTGGGAGAAAAGTCTGACCAATAGGCAGGTCACTTTTGTGGTTTATCGAGAGGGTGACCAGTTAAACTTCTTCCGAGTGGTTGACAGGGGGGATGGTACCTTAACCCCTCTGTCGGAGTCTTTGAGGTTTGTATATTAAATATGTTGTTTTACTGCAGTTTTCATTTCTCCCTAATATTTTAAACTGTGTTTTATTTTTTTCAGTGGCAGCTCGGTGCACAATGCGTATGCAGAGGAGGATGGAGAGAGTTCTGCAGCTGCACAGCAGAACCTTGAGAACTCCATCACCATGACCAAAATGAAGCTTCTCAAAGCCAAGATGGAGGACATGAACCTCAACAAAAAGGTGCCCCAGAATTTACTGTATGACCTTCATAGAATATTGTACTTGCTTTGCTTTTTACAATTTTTTAATTTATAGTTTGTATGAAATGTCTTTTAGTTGATTCAGTTGTTCTGTTTTTAATCGGTCTTGCAGAAGACTGCGAAGGTAAAGCCACGGGCTCCTGTTAGCCCACATCCCAGCAGCAGCTTCTTTGGACCTTCCAGCACACGGCACCATCACCGCCTCTTTCGCTCCCTCTCTCAGATCAACCAGCCCTGGCAGACAAGTGCTCCGCTACCTCCGATTGTAGACAATGAATCTATAGACCCTTCTCCTCCCCCCGCCGTGTCAACATCTTCCCATTTCATGATCCCAAGACGGTCTCCTCCTTCTTTCCTGTCACCTTCTTGCTACATGCTTCAGGAGGAGGAACCATGGGAGGCGTATCCCCCCTTTGCAAAAATCATCCCTCCCCCCAAAGTGTCACGAATGGACGTAGGTAGTAAATTGATGAGAGACTGTGTTTATCCTCAGCTTCCACCACTGTACAGCAGGGGCCCTCCTGAAGCCCCCTTTGACACAGCTGAGCCCTCAGGGGAGGTGGTCAGCCTGGGTTTATTAGAAGAGCCTGCAGGGCTCGTGCAGCCTGGTGCATCATTCGGGGAACTGTCAGACCCTCTAAGACTTGATGTTTCAATCCAGCGTGAGGGGGGTTGTCAGCCCATTGATGTTGGGGCTCAGCACCAGCTGCCACACTCCCCCTCTCCAATAAGTCCCTGGACACTTGGCACAAGTGATGCACTCACCAGCGGAGCTGATGAAACACAGCTTGGCACATCCGTTCATATCAGCCCTCCCTCTCCATTAACCGCCTCCACCTCCCCATCAGCCTCAACCAGACTGCTGTCTCAGCCTTTTGATTCCCCACTTTTACTGTCTAACCTACAAGCACAATCCTCAGCGAAGCCAGGCAACACGTCCCCGCACCCACCAGCCTCCCTGCCGTCCCATCCGACGCGCCGTCGAGGCGTTAAAGTAGAGTCACCAGGTAAACGACCAGAACTCCTCTCTAAGAGAGAAGCGAGGGGCATCACTAAGATGGCAAACCAGGCCTGTAAGGAGCCATTGGGGTCTCTGAACAACTCTGAGCTCTTGGCTTCTCTCTCCACAAAAGCTCCAGACATCAGCAGCAGGGACATCCTTGGAGAGAGTCTGGGATTTGCACTGACATTGCCTCCTGCTGCCTCAGGACAGGGCAGCCTCAGCTCCAGGCTGCCATCCATTTCTCCTAATAAGTTTCTTCAGGATGATCCCATCCGACAAATGTCACCGTTGCGTCGAACAGTATCATCTTACAGGGTGAGCGCAAAGGCAGTCAGCAGCTGCCATGTCTACATTTATGAATTAATTTTTGACTGTACGGTTTGATGTCTGTTTTTTTTAAAGCCTGACTTGTTTTGTGGTGTTTTTGTTATCAAATCCACAGCTGTTCTTTAATGTCTAGTGTTTTTTGGTGCAGCGTGAGCAGTAACACATGAAGAAATTACTTAACTTTCCTCTTGTTAAAGTGCCTGTGACGTCAAATTTTTGTAATGCATATGAAGGCATTTTTGAAAAGATGTCATTGACAAAATATTGTACCAAAAAATTCATGTTGCTGACATGAACAGTTGTTGAGATTTTTGCCTGTAAAGTAACAGGAAGTGATGTCAAAGGGGAATGTCTGAAAATTACCAGAGCAGAGCTACAACAGATAACATAGACTGTAGAGAGAACATTTTAATGTTTCTTAAGATTATTTGAGTCATTATCAGAGAGAGATGAAGAGTCAGAGTTCAAATAGTACTGTTTCAATAAACAAAGACTAGAGAGTTTTCTTTGTTAAAGAGTTCCCCTTTGATGTCACTTCCTGTTTCACTTTGGCTGAGTCAAGTTTAAAAGAAAAGATGGTAGTTAAGGGACAAAATTTGTAAAATTGTGCGTATTGTTCTAACTTTCTTAAATATAAAGATGTTTTCTTTGACTTTTTGTATTTGAAAAATATGTATGTCACAGGCACTTTAATGTACTGTTATTTTAACTTAACAGTTATTCTAATAATGGCCCTGATTTGTTTTTTCACGATGTGTTAATGTGAAAGTGTTGTTCTTTTATTGATAGGCTGTAAAAATCTCCATTGCTTTCTTTTCAGACCAGCAACTGTCTTGCATCGTCTGGGGGAGTCATGAGTTCTTCGTTTGGGGCTATAGGTAAAATCTAATTCATCGAATGTGAATATGTGTGCAGAAAATATATTTTATAGATTAAGATAAGATATAAGATTTTATATGTAAAATTAAATCCATTCAAGGAGGCGCCTTTTTGACTGGGAGCAATTCACAGGTCTACAAAATGTAGAACAAAAGTTTTGGTTTGACAATAGTTAAATCTTTTACATCTTTGTTATCATAATAAACAAAAATGACAGAAAAACAAAAGTTTAATCCAAAAGCTATCCACATTTCACCTTGCTTGTGGGACTTTTATCTCAGAGCTGTCAGTTTTATCTCTACAGCCTGCAAAAAACCTGAGTAGCTGCCTGCTTTCACAGATGTTATTGTTGCAGGCAAAACTGAACCAAAAAAAGGATAAGTCTGTTTCTTGATTTTTGTAAAGGAAACTTATTAAGTTGTATCCAGTTTTAAGTGACAGGAAGGTTTTTATTTGTAGCTTGAATTTGTTCAGTTTAAAGCAAAATAAATGTTCATAAAAAGTGTCACAAAGTACATTTACAACCAGTTTGACTAGAGTTTCATTACATTGTGCACTTAAAAAAAAAAGATTTGGGTAAAGCAAAGAGGTTTAGTTATTGTCTGTGTGTATTGTTTTACCCAGACTCGTGTTGATAAAATGTTACCTTTTTGCTTTCAGGCACTCCAACGTACCACCTACCTCCAGTCAAAGCCCCCACTGGCACCAAGAAAAAAAGCTCAAAGCACTGCTTCCTTTGTGGCAAAAAGACTGGGCTGGCCACCAGCTATGAATGCAGGTAAACACACAGTATTTGTGTTCATGACAACAAGCTCGCTGGCCAACTTTAAATCTCTTTTTTTATTTTGTTGTCCTTGAAGCAAGCCTTTTGGTACAAAGTGGCTCTGCCCCCGTTCACTTTGACTTCCTGCCATATCTAATGTTACTTCTTGTTCTCTAACAAGTTATTAACCTAAAACCTCCGTCATCCTTTGACATGAGTACATACTGTATGTCTTTGCTGTTCTGGGCCTTGCTTTGAGTGCTCACGTTAAATCTTATCTACAACAGTATGTAACAGTACAAAACAGTATGTATCTTTTTAACATTGATTATGCACTGAATGCCAACTTTTAGCCTGGTTAATGTATTTACTTAGTGTTGGTTTGTATTAATGCTGCTTTTATTGCACTAAGAAGGGATTGATGTAAAGTCACATTTATGCCCAGAAGAAATGGTTTGAATTAATACCTAAAAACGTTTCTCTTTTTGCCCTAATTATTAAAGTTTCTATGTTACCTTTCAGGTGTGGTCACAACTTCTGCGCCGCCCACCGCTACGCCGAGACACACAGCTGCACTTACGACTACAAGACTGCTGGGCGTCGGTTTCTGCAGGAGACCAACCCTCTCATCAGTGCTCCTAAGCTGCCTAAGATCTAGACCCGACGAGCCTTGATGACCGCACGGGGCAAACTGAACAATAACAAGTTTAACTAACCCAACGGGAATAAGGTTCTGACATCCTACACCACTGTGTGCTTTTAAAAACGAGATAAGGAAAAAAAAAATAGCCAAGTTTGCTTAAAATTAAATAAATATTCTGTAAAATGAAGTGTGAACAAATGTCCCTTGTACTTAATTTGGTCTGTTTTTGTATTTAAAACAACTTTGCATGTATGTAGGTAGGTTTTACTAAATATATTTGCTGCACGTTTTTTTTTTTTTTGTTTGTTTTTTTTAATAGGATTGCTGTTGACTTCATTTGACAAGTCTTTTAACAGATGCACTTTAGAACTATATTTATACATCCTAACATCTCTTGTTGACTGTAAAAGCTGCATACATTTCTGTGCTCATCTATTAAAGTGTTGATATTATCCAGATTTTTATATTCTGCGCATTTAAATGCCATTCCTTAACTGGGCACATACGCACCAACATCGCAGGTGACATTTTCCCTTTGACGAAACTGTGCTCCCACCTATTGATAAAATGCTTCATATTTATTAATAACACAATTTATTTAAATTAAAGGTTGGTTTTGAAATAGTGAGTATGCAACGTGTGTACGTGTGAATGTCAGTACTGTGTCCAGTTATTGATTAAACTGTATTAGGACTGAGGGGGTGGGGTATGGTTATGGTATTATGTGTCTACAATAAGGCGGCTGCCATTAAAAAAAGTAACTTTTTTAAAAATCTTTTAATATTATATTTGATCAACTGTTGCAAAAAAAAAAACTTTAAATGCTGGTTACGTATCTACAGGGGTTTAATCTAATAAAGTTTCTTTCTATATATGTGTTTTCTGGTCTGTGTAACTTTTACACTTGTCTAAAATTAGGCTTCTAACTGAACATTTTTGAGTTGTTATTGGAAATTGCTGATTTCATCTTTTTTACAGAAAGCAGTGTAATTTCTTCTGATTTGAAGTGTCCTCGAGGCTTGCTGTTTCTGTTCCTCATTACAGGCACTTGGAATATTTGATCTCCGTCACGTCGCACTCTTACGAGTTTTCCTTGAACTGCTGTGATGGGAAATGGTTTCTGCTCTGTGTCATTTGCTTAGTTTTTCACATTAAATTGCCTTAAAAAAAACTCAGACCCTCTAGTAGTTTCTTAGCAACAAGCTGAACATGCCACTAAACCTGTTAACTGCAACTCTTTTTGCTAATCTTTGCCAGAGGATAACATCTTGTCGGGTACTCCCTTCATTAACACCGGGTCACTGTCTTAGGATGGAGTGTCTTTTGATCTTCTCACCAGTCTTTTACCTTAGTTTCTATAAACTGACACAACGTGTTCACATCAGTAATTACCTGGTTTTAGGAGCACGTGGCTCAGTTTTCATGTAACAATTTAGAGTTTACCATTATGACCTCATAACGTATGTTTTTAGTGTGTGGGAGAAAACCCACACAGGCATCCCAAGAACATCCAATGAGAAATGACAGATAAATGTTTGTTAGCGCTCAGTGTGTTGTGAATGACTCTGTCATTACCAAATCAAAATTTAGCTCTAACAGAGTTAAATTTGTGTTGGAAAATGTTAATTAACTGTGGCATCCATCTTAAACCTGATTGGCTCCAAAGGTTTCTGTGAAAGTCTGTCCTGTGCCTAATGAGATATTTTGCTAACAAACATGGTTCAGGGTAACCGTTAAAATGCCTGTGACATGCCTATCCTACAAATACAAAAAGTCAAAGAAAACATCTTTATAATTAAGAAAATTGGCATAGTACACATGAATTTACCCATTTTGTCACATGACTGGCCCATTTTCTTTTGAATTTGCCCCCGTTAAAGTGAAACAGGAAGTGACATCAAAGGGGAACTCATTAATAAAATAAACTCTCTGGTCTCTGTTTATTAAAAC